>CAUYQV010153229.1:0-39084 GCA_963574575.1 Galagoides demidoff
CTCCATCCTTCTTAATGGCTGCGTAGTATTCCATGGTGTACATATACCACAGTTTGTTGATCCATTCGTGGATCGATGGGCACTTGGGCTTCTTCCATGACCTGGCAATTATGAATTGGGCTGCAATGAACATTCTGATACAGATATCTTTATTGTAGTGTGATTTTTGGTCTTCTGGATATATACCTAATAGAGGAATTACAGGATCAAATGGCAGGTCTATTTTTAGTTCTTTAAGTGTTCTCTAGATGTCTTTCCAAAATGAATGTATTAGTTTGCAATCCCACCAGCAGTGTAGAAGTGTTCCCTTTTCTCCACATCCATGCCAGCATCTGTGATTTTGTAATTTTTTTGTGATATGGGCTAATCTTACTGGTGTTAGATGATATCTGAAAATAGTTTTGATTTGCATTTCTCTGATGATTAAGGATGGTGACCATTTTTTCATATGTTTGTAGGCCATGAGCCTGTCTTCTTCAGAGAAATTTCTCTTCAAGTCCCTTGCCCACCCTGAGATGGGATCACTTGTTCTCTTCTTGCTAATATGTTTGAGTTCTCTGTGGATTCTGGTTATTAAATCTTTGTTGGAGACATAACCAGCAAATATCTTCTCCCATGGGGGACAAACAGCATTCTATAAATTCTATAATATAGTAGGTACTCTTCATGACAGTTTATCTGTAGTAGTTTCCTCTGTGCTTCCGTAACAAATTACCACAACTTAGGGGTTAAAAACAATATAAATTTATTATCTTATAGTTCTGGAGGCCAAAAGTCCAAAATGAGTTTCTGTGGGCCAAAATTAAGGTGTTAGCAAGACCGTGTCCTCTCCGGAGGCTTTAGAAGATAGATGCTTCCACTGTTTTTACAGTTTCTAGAAGCCATGACCATTCCTTAGCTCATAACCCCCTTTTGGTCAGCATCACGTCACCTGACCTCTGCTCCTGGCATCACATCTCCTTTCTTTCCTCTGCTTCTAGCCCCATCACTTTCTTTCTGTCTCTGATTCTTCTGTTTCTCTCTTTTAAGAACCCGGGTGTTTACACTGGGCTCATGTGGAAAATTCAGGATCATTTCCCCTCCTCAAGGTCCTTAAATTTTGTTCTATCTGCAGAGTTCCTCTTACCATTTAAAACAACAATCACAGATTCTAGAAATTAGAACATGAACATCTTTGGGAGGCATTATTTCACCTAGCAAAAACATCAAAATTTAGGGATAATTGTCAAATGACATGGCTATTGTAATGTGTTTTATAATTTAAAGTTTTCACTTATATTTTTCATATTTCATTTTGAAAATTGTCATGAGTCAGGAAGGACATACATAGGGTCCAAATTCAGAATGTTATGGAGATCAAGAGAAGTGAAATGAGTTTATGAAAGTCACATAGTTATTAGTTAGGTGATCCTAAGGTCCAGTGTGTTTCTAACAGACACTGTTGCCCAAATACCACTACAGTCTTGAAATTTTTCATTCTTTGAATAGAAGCCATTTTTTTCTCCTCAAGTTTCTCTATGGCACTTCAGTTAAAATGTCCAAGAGGAAGCAATCACATTCTGCCTTGTGGAATTTGTTTATTTATTTATTGAGCTTTTTTTTGGGGGGGGGTAGCAAACCTCACTATCTTCGCCTTCCCCTGAATACACTACCTGGTTTGATGGACAATTTTTAAGTCTATTTTAGCTAGGCAATAGCTCACAGTTTTCCAGTCAAACACTGACTTACACATTTTATAGATATGATTAAAGTATATAATCTTGACTTTAAGTATGAGACTATTCTTATACTTTTCAGACCTTCTGGACTATTCAGACAGCAGCTTTGGCTGGAGGACCAGCCTGCTCTTAGAATTTTGGACTTACCTTGCTGGCTCACACAACCATGTAAGCCATTTCCCTATAATAAATATCTTAATATATCCCCTATGGGATCCTGTTCTGTTTGAATCCTGACTGATAGATAACACACAGATTATCCATATATTCTAGGTCCTCTATTAATGATTTTAGATCTGAAAAGAAAATTGTTCAGATTTTAGTGCTACTTGGTACTACAGGTTACAATTAAATTAAACAAACTCACATAACTCGGAATGACCCGGTAACATCTTCTCATTCCAAACAGATTAGAGTTTTTGAGTGGCCTTAAAGATCTGAAACTTACTTTGGAAGCCAAAATTGACACTAAAGTTGTATTTGTTTTGGATATGAGTAGTGTTTTATCTTCAAAGACAACTTTACTTTCTACATAGTTACCAGCATTCCAGAAGTTGCAATAATCATTATAATATTTAACTACAAATTTCACTTGGCAGATGGATGTTATTATCTGTGTTCTGAAACTATGAAACTACAATAGTGAGCAGACAGGAAAAGATTCTGGCCCCTCAGTACATTCAGCAGTAAGAATTTAGAAATAAATAGGCAGGTATTTTTCAAGTTCTTTCTAGGGTAGGCAAAGACAGCCAGGATTTCTTGCTGAATACAACATTTTACTTTCTTAGAATTGGTAGTTGAACACTGAAAGAGGCTCTTTTTTTTTTTTTTTTTTTTTCCAGTACCTTTTCCTGATGGGAAGGCCTTAAAAGCTGATAAGAGATGCCACTTTCTTTGTTTCCACTTCCACTATGGAAGAAATGCCCTGTTTTAGCCAAGAAAAGAGGGGGATCAAAAGAAGAAGGACGACCTCTGCATGCTAGGTCAGGAAATTCCTGAAATAACAGGCTGTTTCCAATAACAGCAGGTCATTGCTTGTATCAGCCTGTATTATTGAAATGCAGTAAGACTGGATTGCACCACAAGTAACAAATGCCAAGCAATGCTCATAAATCTTGTAGAAACATGAGCCATGGGACTCATGTCTCAGATTCTCTTTTTGCCTCCGTACTGATTAAAAAGAGAGATTTCTGAGTCAAGGTCTTCTTTCATCCCTAAGAGGACAGTCTCTTAATTGTATACTTGCAGGCTCCCTGTGGCTCACAGCAGCCATCTTTCTGCCCCTATTTACCACATTTTGTTCATCTATCCATTTACTCTTATGTTCTTATTCACAATTTCATTTTTTAATAGAAATATTACAATATCCTCTGAATGGGTCTGTGAATGAAAATCAAATCTTAAATCTACTGTAACAGCTGACTCCGTTTTTGGCCAAGGGAATCCCTGAAACTGAGTTGTTAGCTATGAGAAAGGAGATCAGACCTGCCTCACATGCCCCGCTCCCCTTAGAGACGTCCTTTGTGACTCACTAAGACCTCAACATGTATAACAAACCATTTGAGTTTGTCGGTACTTTATCTCTAGCTAACAAACCCTTTATCTTAAGCATGCCTTTTCACTGACTCCTAGTCTTTTAGATAAAGCTGAGCTCTTTCAGCCAATTGTCAACTAAAGAATCCCCAAACCCACCTATCACCTGTAGCCACCCCTTCCAGATGTCCCACCTTTTGGGGCCAAACCAATGTATGTTTTTCATCTTGATTTAAGACCTCGCCAATAATTTCTGTAATTTCTGTCTCCTGAAAATGTACAAAACCAACGTGTAACCTCACCATGGTGAGTCCACTTGCTCAAGGCTTCTTCGGTGTGGCTCAGAGTCATTGCCCTCAAATTTGGCTCAGAACAAACCCCCTTAAATCGTTTTACTGAGTCTGACTTCTTTTCTGTCAATAGTTCTGTTCTTTAATAATTTTATCTTATGATCTCTCTGTATTAGACTTGTGGTCTTTGGATGAGTTAAAAATTTATGATTCTTCTCAGAAATAAAGCAGGTGCTCAGAGAAATGATCTTTTCAAACAAATGACCCTTGAGCAAAGGTGGACTCTCCTGGGGATGTTTGGTTCCATTTTGAGAGAATTTCTACATGAGATTTTCAGATAAATTTTTTCATCATTTTTTCTTTAATCCTTACTGAGTGAAATCAGAATTAGACAGTTTTCTACATGCATAATTACCATGTTATCTGTGGCAATTTGCAGGAAAAGTCAGCAAAAATGTTCTTGCTCCCAAAATGGTATCTTTGAGCAACTTTTCATACTATATGTCTTATAAGGAAAATTCTCCTAAAAGTTTTTCTTGAAATTTTCATTTAAGACTCTTCTGAGCCACAGGACTCAGTTTTTCCATTACTATTTCTTAGAGAAAGATCAATAATCACTCCTTTCCCTGTACAGGAGGCAGGCAGGAGGTGAGCCTGGTTTTCTACCAAGACTATGAACCAATGACCAACTTCTTTAACTGTGCCAAGGAAAATTATGAGTTGGGGGCCAGCTTCTTCCCCACAGCAAACATTCATGAGTTAGTGCCTTTTCTTTTCTTTTAGAAAAAGTAGAGGAATCTTAATGCTCGTCTGGTTAAATTAATAACCCAGCAGATCTGGTGAGATACCTACTTTAATTCACAAGGAAGAGGTTTGAGAAGCCCAATCTTCTTGCTGACTCAATTTTTCTCTTATTAGTAAAACCAGAAGGTAAGCTGACCTTCTTAACTTAAATTACCTTGTGACCCTTGTTCCCAAGAAATATCCTTACTTCTTTATGATAGAAGTTTTAGTTTACCTTTCTGTCCATAGTGAAATATTCAGAGAGGATTTTCCCATTCACTATTAACTAGTAATGACTGAGAAATGGCTTCTGTCAAACCAGCAAGAGTTTCTTAAGATGATGGACCTGAGGGAAGAACAGTGTCACAAATATAGTCATAAAAATGGCAAGCATTTCCAGGCATAGACTGATATACAATTGGGTCTTATTTTTTTTACATATACATGTATTTATTTGGTTTCCACTTTTACCTTCACAAAATCAAAAAGGCTTAAAAGTTATTAACAATAACAATGTTTAAGATAAGGACTAGAAACAAAAACCTCCTAAAGAATGAATGAAGATAAATACATTCAGAAAAGAAATCAGACAATTGCTGCAGCGAAATATTGCTCAAATATCTATTTTTTGAGACTTGGAAAAAAAATAAGAAAAAGTGAACTGATGCCTCCATACTAAACCTCGGAGTCAAAGAATTCCATAATAGACATCTCTTATTGGACAATGTGAATGCTACTTTTTTTTGCATTATTATTATTATTGTTGCTCAATATTTCATTACAATTGGATCTCTTTAGGAATTTTCAGTCTACAAGGAAGTGAACGTCTAACAAGAAAATACGGATAAAGTACACTAATTTTTGTAACTTTATAAGTATATAAGCAATTCATGTTTATGGTAAAATTAAATCCAAACTGCACGTAAAGGTATAGAGTTGGAAAAAATGTCCTCCAGTTCCTCACTACTTTCTCACTTACCTAAAGTAACTATCTTTAGTTGTCACCAGAGTATCTTTCCACAAGTTTTCTCTGCATACGTGAGTATGATTCTTATGTATTTTTTCTCAAAGATATAATACATACATAGTATTCCACAAATTATACTTTCCATTAGCAATATATTTTAAATGTCTATCCATTTAGGTACATACAGCTCTTCATTTTCTTCTCAAGGCCTACACTGATTATAGTCCATTGTTTCTCACTAATATATAAAAACCAGCTAACAATAGTGTTACCAATCATTTTAATGTGTGCAAAATTTTTATAAGACATCTAGTGTGGGTTTGAGAAAGTAGAAAAGTACCCAAGGGGCAGAAACACAAGATAGCCTGTCAGAAACTCTAGTGTTCAGGTGTCTTTTGTACTTGGAAGGCAGGTTCATTTTAACCAGGGAATTTGAAGTAACTATAAAGGAGGTATCTTTGGAGACAGATCTTGAATGGTACGATGCTGCCATGATGCAGTGGGGGTGGGGGAAAGTCATAAGGAGGACTGACTCGATGTAGCTGATCAGGGTGATTACAGAAGGGCTGGAAATGGAGGATGATTAGTGGGCAAAATTATAGAAGATACAGTTAGAAATATAGAATTTAAAATATAAAATTAGAAATATGGCTTGGGTTGAGATAGCACAAGACTCTAATTGTGGGTTTAGGAATTTGAGTTTTAACATTATAAATGTGGTTTTCAAAGGAGATTTTCAATGGTGGTTTTCAAAGGAGGATGACTTTGCCTAGAAGGAGATATGTAGCAATGTCTGAAAACATCTGCATTGTACAGTTAGGTGTTACTGGTACCTAGTGAGTAAAGGCAGGGATGTAGCTCAACATCTTACTAGGCATAAGAAAGCCCTTTTCTCAAAACGAAGACCTGGCAGGTCCTCAAATGCCAACACTGCCAAGATTATAAAACCCGAATAAGATACAAATTTGTTAAAATTTGCACCTAATTAGTAAAAAAAAAAATTCAAGCATGAAACCATATATGTGTGTGCATATATATATGTGTAAATAAATAGTTGTTGATCCTTGATCAACAAAGTTTGAGATGCACAAGTCCACTTATTTTTAGATTTCATAAATATAAACTTTATAGAGTATTTGTGAGATGCAAAAGCTGTGTATACAGAGGCATGATTTTTCATACATAGTACACCAATGAATGACTATATACATATATGTATATATGTGTATATACCATTATAGAAAATCAATTAAATATTTTAAGTAATTTTATATCACATGAATTAGTCATGTGACCCATTTTTTGCTTCCCTAATATCAATAATATTTTATTACAACAATGAAATTACTATTACGATGAAATAGTAACTACATTATTTAGAATGAGAACAATGTAAATGAATTTATTTCATTATTTATGACATCTCAGTTTAACTTTCTGTGGCAACTTCATGTGACATAGCAACCCCAAATTCTGTTTCTTTGTTAAATTTTCTCTCAGTTAGTTTTAAGCATTGCTGAAGCTCAAAATAATACCTCGCAAAATAATGTAGGTACTAATGGAACAAATGTCCTATTTTCTAGGTTTATTAAATCATACTATTTATTTTTAAATCTCATTAATCTTCTAGTGGTTTTTGTTGAAACATGAATTTCCATCTTTATTAGTGTCAATCACTTTTTCTCCCCGGTTAAACAGACTGTGTTGTATGTTTATTCTATTAACAAGTAGTTTTTAAACCTAATAAAAATTTTGACCCTAGAAGGTATTTTATCATGTTAGAAAATATTTTTCCCACTTTTTTTTTGAAGTTTGCAAACAGGAGGGTTTTTTAAGAAATAAAATGACATATGGACAGATATATTCCCAAATATCCCTTTTTAAAATGCCTTCTAGGTGGCATGAATTATTTTGAATAGGACTTACCTTCATTGCTACTTCACAATCTTTACCTTGAGGGCATAGATTAAGTATATTCATTCTTTCAGGATCTGCTGGGCAACAACTTCCGAAAACCACTCATTACAAAAAGAAGTCGAATATTTGGAAACTAGTCTTTTTTGATAAAAGAAGACTACATATTTCTTCACTAGATGTTATCCTTCTTTTACAGGCTTAGAGTAAACAGCCAACAAGTCTTTATATCACAAATATAATTTTCACAGCTCTGTTAATCTTATTATAAGGTGTTTTAAAGATTCTACTAGGTCATTTAAAAGAGAGTGACTCTGTTTCAAAAACGTTTGCACTCTGCAATGCTAAAGTGAAGGAAAGGTGAGTTCCATGTGGATAGAGACCCACCCGATAGTCTCCAAGGGTCTCAGTAGTGTCTCTGATCACAGTCAGTGTTGTTGGAACATTGTGAAAAATGGAATTTCCTATTAGAAATTCTTTCTAAATATTCTTAGATAACAATAAATAGGCATTTGAATAGTTTCTTTTTTTTTTTACTCCAATAAATTGTCTTATGTACCCTCTTTGGGTGCAACAGAAAATGGAAAGTCATCTAAGGTTTCAGAGGAGGGTAGCAATATGATCAGACTCACGTTTTAGGGAGTTAACACAGGCAGTGGTCTGTTAGTCAACACCTATTTCTTAATGCCACTACAGAATGGATTTTAGGGAGGACAGACTGAGATTAGAAGGCATAGGCAATGGCACAGTCTAGAGAGGCTGAGAAACATTCAAAATAGGGATTTTATTTTGACAGATTTTTATAAATATTGAATCAATAATAATGCAATAATGGGAATCAAGTGAGTGAATGAGACTAGTAAGACAGTGAGACAATAATATATCTTGGAGGAAATTAACGCTGTCAATGGAAAAAGGAAATAAAGGATACGAACTATGGTTCTGACATATTTGGGGCAGAAAGAGTGACCTCATAAGCTTTTGATGGTATTGACACTAGTGGGGTTCACTCCTGTAATAACAAGACAATTTTAATTTTCATTTGGATCTCAAAGTCATATAGTTGCAGTATTCTTTTCTAAGTAAATAAACAGCACAGAAACAGAATGTTTACCAATACATTCCCATTGCCGTCCATTAGTCATTACTATGAAAAGTTATAGCTAATTGTATTAATTTATCTTGTGGAAAACTTTCAAGAGTCTTTCAACAGAAGAGAATAAGCATTTTATCATTATAATAATGGTGGTTTCTGACACTATATCCTTCTTTATAATTAAAAGGATAAATATTAACTCTCATTTCCACCATGCTCCTGTCTCTTAGTAGATTAGTATTGTAAATCTGTCCTACACAAAGAGAATGCATAGTAGCATTCCTTCACAGCTCAGATTTAATGAAACTTTCTGGGAAATGAATATCCCTGAGGTCTCCCTCCCCCCAACCCTGCTGTAATATAATTTTTCTTTAAACTGCCGTCTTCTCTTAGTTTTGAGGTCCTGGAGAGAGGCTGGTAAGCTCCTCTTCTCAAGCAGGTGACTGGGTTTACACCTCCAACCTCCTCCCTTATGGGGCTCTCCTATTCTGACCCTAATTGCCTCAGGACCAGGTAATAGACAACCAAGATGTGAGAGTTAATTTTAGGTGTCAATCTAATGGGTTAAAGAACATCTAGATGTTTGGCAAAACATTATTTCTGTGTATTTCTGGAAAAGATTGGCATTTGAGTCAGTAGACTGAACAGGGAAGATGTTCCCTCACCAATGTGGGTTGGCATTATCCAATCTGTGGAGGGTCCAAATGGAAGAAAAAAGCAGAGAAAAGGAAAATTTTATCTCTTTTCTGGAGTTGGAATATCCAGGTTCTTCTGACATCAAATAGTAAAACTCTAGGTTCTTGGGCATTTAGATCCAAGAACTTACACAGCAGCAAACAGCCCCTCAGTTGTCAGGCCTTCAGCCTCAAAGTGAGGTACACCATCACTCTCTGGGTTCTCATGCCTATGGTTTAGATCTGAATTACACTATTGGTGTTATGCCCAAAAAAATTCTCTCAATTGACCCCAACCTACAAATCCGAGACAAATCCGAGACACACTCCGATGTAAAGGCGAGAGGTGAGGTTTATACAAACCCGGGTTTGGTCTCTCCTGGTGCACACACCAAGGTAGAGCCTCAAACTGGGTGGAGGCAGTTTTTATGGGGTACAGAAAGCAAGAAGGAAAGAAGGATATGAGCACACCTTTCATTGGTGGTTAGTTATTTCACTAGTAAAGTTACATTCTTGATTGGTGGTTGATGATTTCACTAGCAAAGGAGGATTTGGATTGGTGCAGGTGAGGGGTGGAGCGATTTCTTAACCAGGGGCTAGGGTCCCTCGAGACAGCTTGATTAGGTGGCTGGAGGGAAATACCTACATTTCAAGGTAATAGAAACTTATTGTTTCCTGTGGTAGCTATTTGCCTAAGGTGACTCAGTTAACAAGGCAACAGCTGCGGCTGAGCAACCAAGAATGGAATGGGGGAGCTGCAGGGTGTGGCCCTGCGGGCTAGGGGCTTGTGCAGTAAGTAAACAGCTAGGAATGGGGTTTGTGCAGTTGCAGTAAACAACAAAATGGAGCTAGTCTGGCCCTCACACTGGTTTCCCTGGTTTTCTAGACTGCAGAGAGTAGATTGTAAGACTCCTTGGCCTCCATAACTGTGTAAGAATTTATTATTCCCATCGTAGAGCTTTTCTTATGTATCTACAAATGTGTCTATTTATATAAATGCTATTGTTCTGTTTCTGAGGATAACTCAGACTAATACACATGAAAGCCCCATGTCCCAGAGCCCACTGAATATTTTAAAATTAAAATAATCCAAAATTTGCTTGCCCTGCTTCCCCCTTAGTTTCTGCAGAAACCACTGTAGAGGTGCTTTCGTAATTCCTCTCCCCTTCTCTGCCTGATGAAGAGCTCTGGTCCTTACTGTAATTACCTCTGTGTGCTGTGTTATGTTCTCTTCATGGAACCATGAGTGTTAAAACGAAAAAAACCAAAACTCAATTCCCCTCCAAACTATAAAACTTTTTCTAGTTTCTCGTCTGTATCTATCTCCATCTGGCTTCACCATGCCCCATCCATGGTTATATGGCTATATGGAAATACAGCCTAGTCTAGATTGGGTAGTCCTCCTCATCTACAGTGCATTACAGTACCTTTACCAAGGCGCTTGTGACACTGACTTGCAATTATCTGCTCATCTGTGATTTTTTTCATCAGTGTTTTTTAGTTCTCCTTGTAGAGATCTTTCACTTCCTTGGTTAAGTTTATTTCTATTTTATTTTCCTTGTAACTATTGCAAATCATCTTGAGTTCTTGATTTAACTCTCAGTTTGACTGTTATTAATATGCAGAAATGCTGCTGATTTGTATACATTAATTTTGTAACCTAAGACTTTGTTAAATTTATTTATCAATTCTAGGAATCTTTTGGTGAGTCATGGGGTTTTTAGGTAAAGAAGATAAGATCATATCATCAACAAACAAGGATAGCTTGACCTCCTCTTCTCAATTTGGGTGCTCTTTAATTTTTTCCCTTCCTTTATTGCTCTGGTTAGGGTTTCCAGCATTATGTTGAATAGAAATGGTGACACTAGACACCCTCTCAGCTCTTAGCAATGAAAATAATTTTATGGTTGGAGGTTACTACAACATGAGGAACTGTACTAAAGGATTGTGGCATTTGGAAGGTTGAGAACCACTGTCTTAGGGGGGATGCTTTCAAGTTTTCCTCATTCAGAATGATGTTGGCTATGTATTTATCATACATGGCTTTTATTATTTTGACATATGTTCCTTCTATGCCAAGACAAATTGTATTGTGTTTCACTAGCCAGTGAGCTCCCGGAAATGGAGCTATCCTTTAATTCTCTGATTTCTATTTCTAGTATCATTCCTGGCATTTGGTAATTGCTTAATAAAGGTAATAGGAATCTTTGAAATAAAACATTGGCCAAATGAGTAGAGAATGCTTTAGGTTATAAAAGTGTTGCCCAAAGCTATTCTCTGGTTTCATTATTATAAATAATTACCCCACTGAAGACATTGAGTATTTACTTTAGACTAAAATCACAAGAAAATATCAACCAATTGCATTCCTTTTTAAATATGTAATTTTAAAGCATGTAACCCACTTGAGAACTATAGTATTATATGACTTTCCTCATTAGATTTGGCAAATGCAGTTTAGCCTCAAGCTATGAGATTACATATTTTAAGTTCAGTCTAAGGGTTTCTTCCACAAAGTGAACTGTGACCTAACTGAATGTGTAAACAGGCTGTTACCTACTCTTCTGCTAATCACCATGTTTTGGTCAACCCAAGGTGGCCATCTGTTCAAAATGTATTCAAATAACCCACTGACTCATAATACCCACTGTGTTCACATAATACTCACTGACTCATAACCACTCCAGCCTTTTCTATACCTCACTTTTGTATGTCACTTTTGATTTTCTTTCCCTAAATCTTCTTCAACTCAATGTGGCAGAGCTGGAGTCTCTCTGAACCTCTTCTGGTTAGGGGGCTGTCTGATTCATGAATTATTCCTTACTCAATTATACTATATTAAATTTAATTTTTCTAAAAGTTTTTCTTTTGACAGAGTCAAGATTTTTTTTGAAGTATGGAATTTATAAAATGAATGAAATTATCTCACCTCTTAGCTAGTCATTCTCTCTCACTGCAATGGATGGGGTGGATGGTGTAGAGCTCAGTCCAGATACCCTTTTGGTGGTGAGGCAGTTATTCTCCGAGCAACTAAGAATGTTGACTGGTGACAGTTCACAGCTGAGACACTACTGGTGACTGACCTTAGCCAAAAGGAATTTCTTCACCTAAGGTGATGCCCACTCACAGGGGCCATTTGAATCCAAGTGTAGACACATCTCTTAATAGAGAGGTCTCTGAAGTGCCATATTTGCTTCAGAGATCACAATGAGATTGATTTAGGTTTCTGTGGCCACTCCTCTCAGTTCATCTTCTCCTTTTGCCTAATCCTGCTTATCTTCTTCCTTGACAGGTATTGGTCTGAGTCCTCCCCAGCAAACTCCTGCATGCCTATGTCTGTCTGAGAGTCTTGATATCTGTTTCCCAGGAAACCAATTTAAAATACTCATGTATGAAATAAAGAGATGCCTAATTAATTTTAATTGCGAAATAAAGATTGAAATAAGTTTCTTAAACCAGTGTATTCACTTTTACTGAAGATTAGATTTTGTAATCTGTGTCAAATAACATTCTTAGGTATTATAAGGAAATTGATACAGATGGTCCCCAGATTATGAATTAAATATGTTCCTGAAACTGTCTTCTGGTTGGATGCTCTTGTAACTTGGATCTCTGATGAAGAGCACACATATGGTAATGATAATAATATCAATTCTATAATGGCACATATGTGGAATTAATAATACAGTATAAAACTGTAATAATAAATATAATAGCCCTGAACTATAATAATGTTATAATATAATAATGTGTGATTTCTTTTAACTCAAACAAAGGAACATAAAAACTAACTCATACAAAAAGTTTAGATGGGAGAGGGAGAAATTTCAGAAAAGAATATGAAACGTTAGCATTCACCTAATGCATCAATACAAGGTAATAGGAATGCTATACTTATTTTGATTTTCTCTCCAAATCAATAATAAACTTTTCATTTTAATAATTATGCTGCTTCATAATAATTGATGCTTTCACTGGAGTGCTGCTTTTCATATGCTCCATTCTCATTTTACCTTTATAATTATTCTGATAGTTGAGCAGCTAAAGCCTAATGTTTTCACAATTTATGAGGTGTCAGCCTTTCTTTGAATGCTTATTTCTACTTTTGTTTCCATTATACCATCTTTTTCTTTATTTCAAGCTGACCTAGGCTTGCAGAGGACTTTTGCTTTGGAGGCATGGTCATGAGGGTAAACAGAGGCTGACAAAATTGGGTAAAAAAATTAAGACGAAAGTTATGCTGTGTGTTAGTGACTGTACAACAGTCAGACCAGCTCTGGTGTGAAGGCCCTGCTCCATCAAACTGTTTACACCATGCAGTGTGTTTATGTGCATGGAAGAAGTGAGTTCCAAAATTATATTATTTATAGTTTAATTATAAATTATCCTTATGGGATTGATGTGGGATCCCATCCACAATTATAGAATGCCATAACCCAAGGAATGCCTGTATTTTATTTCTCTTTCTCATATTCCCCCAATTTTAGGGGTATTTTATAAAATTTATTTAGAAAAATTCATGATGCCTTCTTATGAGAAAAGCTATTGTATTTTAACTACTTTCATAGTAAAATAGACTTAAAAATTGCCATATCTTCTTTTGAAAAAAAACCCAGAAATACTATATGAAATATTTGAAATAATTATAACAATTTTTACTAATTTTAAACAGACAAACAAATGCCCTATAATGTTTAAAAGAGTTTGTGATCTAAGGATGGTGAATGAAAAAAAAAATCACAACTATTTGTAGCTCTTAATAAGAGCCACATATTACTATGTAGTTCTTCTAGAAGTATGGTTTATGTTGTGCCAGTTTCCTTGCAACTATTTTAATAATTGTTAACTAGGCATCACTTCCTAAGGCAAACCACACATACAGGTTCATCTGTCTCAACTCAGCTCCCCCTTTCTTACTTTTAAGATTTACAATGTTGGTGTGATCAAATATTAAAACATTTATCAGCAATAACAGTAAAGAATGATTTGGGGTAAATTCAGATACGATCAGCATCAAATAGACTTTTTTTTTTTTTTAGCTCTATCTCTGTTTTTTGACCACAACCCATTGAGAAACAACCAAGAGAAGGTGGGGATAGGAGTGGAAAGAAGTACTTTTTTTTTTTCTTTCTAATAAGAGGTAGTTAATTTAGAAATATCATTCTAGAGTACTGAGGTAAAATAAGCAGGTGGAAAGACGGAAAGTAAAAAGGCATCAGCCTATTGGGACAACTGAAGCAGTTAAAATTTACTATTCTTTGCCAAATATGTTTTTGTTTGCTTAGGGTAAAGTAGCTAAGCTAGTGTTTGACCATTTTTGAATGAAACAGTGAGGATATTAGGTTACTTTAGGTTGAAGTCAGATCCCCTTATCTGATTAGAATATATGTTTACAAATATGTATATTTGTAGACAAAAATCTCATAGATTACATGAAGTCACTTAGCTAGTTGAAATGTGTTGCAGAAAATTTTATTTCTACCTTCTATTTCCACTGTACTTCTGGGATTAAAAAAATAGGTGACATTTTGAACTTGCTCGTTGTAAATCTAGCAAAAGCAAGCAGGCATTTCTGACTTGTGGCCCAGAAGTCGAACCAATTGTTAACCATTATAATCAAAGGCATCATCAGTGCCTCTTCTTAAAATCCCTGCTTCCTTGTGATGTGGACCTTTTAAATCATTCCATCTATTATTTTGTGAAGCCTGGTTCAGGATGAGCAGGTGTTTATTTATTACTTGGTTCTACCTATAGTTTCAGCTAATTTTGTTTTAGTGGGAGTTTCAATATAGCCATATATCACTGTATATAAGTTTTGCAGTGCCAGAATTGGATATGAGTATAAAGTCCAAGTCTGTTACTGCAACTTTGGACAAATGTATTAACCTTTCTAAACTTGAGTTTCCTTTTCTCTAAAATAGGAACAGTGATTACATCTTCCTCATGGTGCTGATGTAAGGAAGCAAAGGGGATCATGTATAGAACTTGCTTAGTTTCCTAACATTGCATTCTCAATCTTCTTTGAACCAGGCGAAAGAGGAGGGATATGATTTAGCAGTGGGCTCCCAATCTCATGTTTGATGCCTTGGCTGAGAAGATAAGTATGTGAATAAGAAATAGAGGTCAGAATAGCATCTATGTTAATAATAGAAGCAAGGCCAGAGGTATATATGAAAGGAACATAAACTTACTAGCTAAACTTTAGAATGAGGCAGATTTATCTCCAGTCTCAGCCTGAGCTACTGGTCTCAGCAGAGTGGTCACTTTCTCTCTACTTAGAGTACATCATCAAAGAAAGAGGGTGGATCTGGGAATACCAGTTCTTCTTTCTAAGTTAACAATCTCAAATGTGACTTCCCATTCTCTGGGATAAAGGAACAAAGGGTTAGAGACAGACACAAAATTATTATATTCTTTTTTTTTAATTAATTGATATTTGTATACATTAATGCAAACATGGGGTACATTGTGCTGTTTTCATATACAATTTGAAACACTTTCATCAAGCTGGTTAACATAAATTTCATGTGATTTGCTTAATCATTGTATCAAAACATTTATATTCTAGTTCTAGAAAAGTTCACTTGTACCCTTGTTAGACAGATATATAGGTGATCTTTCCCGTCACCTCCCACCACCCATCCGCCCTTCTCCCCTCCCCTTCCCCACCCCCTCAGGAATGGAAGAAAAAGTATCCAATGTACACAGCCCTTTTATGAAACTAATCCATAGCTCTCAAACAAAAGATACAACTTAATTCTAGCCTCTGTGGTTTTCAAAAAATGCTGGCTGTGTTAGCTAGGTGACCATAGTACAGTGGTTATGGTGCCAGCCACATACACTGAGGGTGCCAGGTTTGAACCCGGCCTGGGCCAGCTAAACAACAATGAAAACTGCAACAAAAAAACAGCCAGGCGTTGTGGCAGGGGCCTGTGGTCCCAACTACTTGGGAGGCTGGGGCAAGAGAAACTCTTAAGCCCAAAAGTTTGAGGATGACACTTTACTAAGGGTGACATAGTGAGACTCTGTCTTAAAAAGCAAACAAACAAAAAAACCCCGCTGGCTGTGGGGGCCCAGAGCTGCCCTCTGGGCGCTGTATCTTTGGAGTTCTGAAACCAGGTCCTTGGGACAAGCTGGCACATCCATTTAGCAGTTGCTGGAAGGATTGCTTCTCCCCATTTTCAGTCTCAGGTACTGTGGCTCATGCCACATGCCCAGTGAGGGGCAGCATCCAGGTCTGTTGATTCCATAGGCCACGCTTTTGATCAGTGAACTGTACTGCCCCATCGCTTTGAAAGGTAGAATACCGCGGACCTACGCCGTCCACTTCCTCCGTCCATCCCCCCATAACCTACACACTGCTGAACACTTGATAGGCTGCCCCCAGTGCCGTGTGTGGCCTGACTTCACCTGATTCTACTGAGCTTCCTTGGGACAGTTTCCAGAATCTGGGACCTCTGTGGCCGTGTTCCCAGCACACAACTGAAAGTGAGACCCCTGCGTTAATGGTGATTCTGATGTTGCCTTGGTTGTGCCCCAGCCAGGACCAGTCACCAGACCACTGCAAGAGTCCCTGGCCTGGGAGCCACTTTCTAGTACTTTCCATCGGTAATAAGCCCAGTTTTCTGATAGGAAAGAACCTGGGCTGGCAGCAGCATGTAGCAGACAGCACCCTGGACTGGAAGCCCGGAGTTCTGGGTTGTGGTCTAGTCGTGGACCCTAATTGACCACATGTCTTTGGGCAGTTCTGAATCCTCTTATGGCTTCGATTGCTCATCTGTGAAGTGAGGGGGGTGGACGGAGCCATCTCACTGATGAATTTAGGCTGCTGTGGACGCCCTACAAGGGACTTAGATAAGGAGGGGGAGGAAAGGGAGCAGACAGGCATCCCGGGGTCTCCTTCCCCACACTGCTGGAGTTGGATCCCTTCTGCTCAGTGGCAGCTGGGGCCCATGCACCACTTTAGCTTTGCAGTCTATGTGGGTGGATGTGCGGGGAGGATTCACTCTTCTCTGACTGCACTGGTGGGAATCATCTCTGGTCTCAGCTCTCAGCCCTCATCACATTAGGGGCCTATGTATGCCAGGCCTGCTCTGTGCCTGCTGCCTACAGTCTGCTGGGGACAGAGGTAATGCGCGCATCTGCATGTGTGTGTGTGTCTGTGCACGTGCGTGCAAGAAACAGAAAAAAAGAGGTCAGACTGGCCAGTGATTTCAAAGTGATATTTTTTTTTGTGGAAATTGATAGGAGAACACAGGGAAACTGAGGCAGGCATAGTCTCTTTTACTAAATGACTCAACTCCTTAGGGGCTGAGCAAAATTTAGAAAGCAAGAAAAATAGTTTCTTTATTTTGCATGGAGATTCAGGGGCATTTTATGGAAAACCAAACTATTCGCTCATAGCAGAGAGGTAAGGGGCAGGAGGGTTGTTATGGAGAGAGGAGTGCTGAGCTCACATGGTGCCTCTCTCTGACCTCAGACTGACCGTGCCTTCTCCAATACCACTCTCAGCATTAGAAGCTCACTCTTCCAACCAGGTGTTGTGGCTTTGACACTTGGACGTCCCACTGGGGGTGTCAAACATCGTGGCCCAGCCAGATGGCAATGGAAGCCTTGGTCCTGTGCACCCCACCCTCCTTCCACTCTGCTCCCAGCAGCCGCGCCTCCCCCGTTGGTGAGGCAGCTTTATTAGTGAGGCAGCGCGTAGCCAACCAGATTGCCTGAGTCATTCAGATCTGTGCACTGTGGATCTGGTAGTAGAAGCATCCCCCATCCCCCGCGTCCATGCAGATTCAATTTTTTTTCTTTTTATTATAGGGAGTTTTTTCTTACCAAAGTTTGATTTACATAGTGAAAAGTAAAAACCGTGTGAGTCATTCAATGAGCATTAAACAGTAATGTACCTAAACAATATCCACGCAATGCACATACCTATTAAGATATGGAATGTTGGGCAGTGCCTGTGGCTCAGTGGGTAGGGCACCGGCCCCATATACTGAGGGTGGTGGGTTTGAACCCACCTCCGACCAGCAACAACAGCAGTGGTAACTGCAACAAAAAATAGCCGGGAGTTGTGGTGGGTGCCTGTAGTCCCAGCTACTTGGGAGGCTGAGGCAAGAGAATCACTTAAGCCCAAGAGTTGGAGGTTGCCGTGAGCTGTGACACCATTATGCTCTACCACGGGCGACAGAGTGAGATAGAAGAGGAAAAAAAGATACGGAATGTTTCTATCCCCCCAGCAAGTTTCCTCATGCCCCTTCAGGGAAGCCCATATCTCACCTCTCCCAGATGACCTGGAAAGTTCCCCCTACTGTCTGTCATTGCAGATTAGTTTTGTGAATTCTGGAACTCTGTTTGAACAGAACTGTGCAGTGTGGGGTCTTTTAGATCAAGTTTCTTTCTTCACTCAGCGTAACAGTTTTGTGGTTTGCCCAGGCTGGTGTGCCTTTCAGTTCACTCCTCTCGGTCGTAGAGTATATATGTGTAAATATGCCACATTTTCCCAGCCGTTCTTCTGTTGACGTACCTCTGCGTTATATCCAATCTGGGGATATTCTGAATACAGCTGCCAGGGACATTCCTCCACTAGCTTTTGAGATACATATGTTTAAGTTCTCTTAGTAAATATCTACGTATATATTCGACTTTATAAGAAAATGCCAAATGATTTTCCAAAGTATCTATACTGTTTTGTACTGCAACTAGCATTAAAGTAGGTTATCTTTTTCTTATTAAGTGTGAGAGTCTTAAAATGTTTTTTGGATACATTCATTAGTTATATGTGTTCTAAGTACCGTCGTAATCTATAGCTTTTCTATTAATTTTCCTAATGGTAACTCTGGATGAATGGAATGTATTATTATTTATGAAGTACAGTCTATCATACCTTTGTTTTTTTTTTTTTTGGAGACAGAGCCTCAAGCTGTGAGGCTAGGTAGAGTGCTGTGGTGTCACAGCTCACAGCAACCTCCAGCTCCTGGGCTCAAGTGATTCTCCTGCCTCCGCCTCCCAAGCAGCTGGGACCACAGGCACCTGCCACAACACCTGGCTGTTTTTTGGTTGCAACCATCATTGTTGTTTTGCGGGCCTGGGCTGGATTCAAACCCGCCAGCTCAGGTGTATGTGGCTGGCGCCTTAGCCACTTGAACCACAGGCGCCAAGCCCGTACCTTTGTTCTTGTTATGAAAAATGTTCTTATCCCAAATTGGCAAAGAGTTGCATAATTGTCATTGTAATCAACATAGTGAAGAATGCCACAACCCTCCTTCCCCCAGGAAATTGTTTTGTCCAACTTCAAACCCTGGAAACCACTGATCTATTCTCCATGTTCAGGGTTGCCTTTTCCAGCATCTCCTATAATGTAGAGTCCTCTACAGTACGTCGTCTTTCGGGTCTGGCGTCTTTCGCGTGTAATACTGCCTCTGAGAGTCACCCAGTCGTCCATGTCATTGATATATCAATAGTTCATCCTTTCTATTGCGTGGTGCTGTGTCCTTGTATACATGTGTCATCACTTGCTCATCCATTCCCCACATCGGGCACGTTCAGTTCTTTCAAGATTGTGTTGATCGTGGTTGGTTATCAGCCCATCTGCCATAAACGGTTGGATAGAGGTTGCTGTGTGAATGCGGGTTTCCATTTCACTTAGGTAAACATCCAGGAGTGGGGTTGTGGGGTCATATTGTAAGTGCATGTTTTACTTAATAAGAAAAAATGGTCATCTGTTTTTCAAAGTGCTTATGACACTTCAACATTGCTATCTGGAATACAGGAGAGTTCACGTTTTCTGCATACTCACTAGTACTTTGTATTGTCAGTGTTTTTTAAAAAATACAGCCATTCTAACAATGCTTAAGTGGCATCTTACTGTGGTTTTAACTTGCATTTCTGACTAATTATATGGAGACTCTTTCCTGTTTTTATTTATCTACTCGATATATACTTGGGTAAAATGTCTGTTTAGAGCACGTGCTCTTTTAAAAATGGGTGCTTTGATTTGTTATTGTTGAGTTTGGAGGTTATTTTATAAATTTCAGGTACAGTTCTGTGCTGAGCATGTGACTTCCAACTATTTTCTCCCCGTTCGTGGCTTGTCTCCTGGCAATGTGTTTCACAGGGCAAAGAGATTTGATTTTGATAAAGTTCAGTGTCTCACTTTTTCCTTTTATGGTCCATGCACTGGCTCTTATATCGAAGAATTCTTTGTCTCACCCCAAGCCACAAGGATTTTCTAACATTTTCTTCTAAGAGTTGTAAAGTTTTATATTTCAGGATTAGGTCTATAAATGAGTTATTAATTTTTAAATAAGGTGTAAGGGATAAGTCAAGCTTTAGTCTTTTGCATATAGATGTCCAGTTGTTCCAGCACCCACATGGTGAAAATACCATCCTTTCTTAGTTGATTTGCCTTTGCAATTCTGTATATTTGAATTTATTTGTGGATCTCGTCTTATACATCTTTCCCATGTCACTGATCTATGTATCTGTCTTTTGCCAATACCATACTTTCTCGATGCCCATAGCTTTATTGTAAGTCCTGAAAAAAAGTGGTGTGAATCCTCTTACTTTGTTCTTGGTTTCCAAAATTGTCTTAGCTACTTTAGTCACTTTTTCCTTCTTATACAAATTTTGGTATCAGATCGTCAACAATATCTTACTTTAGTCACTTTTTCCTTCTTATACAAATTTTGGCATCAGATCGTCAACAATATCTGCAAAAGAAATCATACTCAGATATTCATCAGGGATGTGTTGCATCTGAAAAACAATTTAGGGAGAATTAATAGCTTAGCAATGTTGAGTCTTCTAATTCAATGTGAAACATGTCTCCATTTATTTAAATCTGATTCCCTTCATTAGCGTCGTGGAGTTTTAACCATAGTTACTGAACCTATTTTGATAGATTTAGATTTAAATCTTATTTTGATGCTATTGCAAATTGTGCCATTTTTCTACTTTAATTTCAAATTGTTCATTGCAGATACATATGTATTCTTTTATTGGTTATGCCTTTATTGTTATATCCAAAAACTCTCTGTGTAACCCCAAGCCATAGATATTTTCTTATAAGTTTTCTTATATGTTTTATATGTGTGAGTGTGTGTGTGTGTGTCTGTGTATGATAATGGGTTTGGTATATTGACTTTGCCTTTGAGAATTTGCTATTCTCCTTTATTTATCTAAGATCATTTCTGTAGATTCCAGGAGATTTTCTATGTAAGTAATCATGTCACCCATGACATGCATGTCTTTTATTTTTTGTTATCTTATTTCACTAATCTGGACTTAAAGCATATTAGGAATGGCCAAAGTGGGTATCCCTGACGTATTCCTTATCTTAGGTAAAAACAGTCAATGTCTAGCAATAGGGAATTTGTAGGTGTCCTGTAGGCTAAAGAGTTTCCCTTTTATTTGGCATTTACTCGTGGTTTGTATTTTCAACGAATGTTGAGTTTTGTCAAATCTTGTCCCTGTGTTTCTGGAGATAATCATGGTGTTTCTACTTTAATTTCAATATGCTGAATACCATAGATTTTCAAATGTTGAAACTGCCTTGGATCTCCAGGGAAAAAAATCCTATTTTGTCTTAATGTATAAACTTTTTTGTGTGTTGCTAAATTCTATTTGCTCATGTTTTACTGGAGATTTCTACGTCTATGGCCATGAAGGACAGTAATCTGTATATTTCCCCTTGTGAATATTTTTGCCTGGTTTTGGTATCAGGGTAATGCTGACTCAGATAATCAGTTGGGAATTGTTCTTTCTCCTTCTAGTTCTTGGAGGATAGTGTGTTGTATTAGGATTATTTATTTCTTAAAGGTTTCTGGAGAATCCACCAATGAAACTGTCTGGGTATGGAGTTTTCTCTGTTGGAAAGTTTTCAGCAGTTTATGTGACAGACACAGGACTATCCTCGTGCTTTGCACATGTGATTTCCAGTTGTCTTTCAGTGCTGTGAAGGGTGAGAGAGAGGCAGCTTGGGTGTAGACAGGTCAGGAAAAAGCAACAAGATTGAATTCTTTCTAGAACTCATGGAAGGTGAATGTTTGCACAGCTTAGCACGCAAAGGGCTAAACCCTCTGTGAAAGCTGAATAGAGCAAGCATCTGTCCCCACTGCTGGGGCCACAGGGAGAGGCAACTGAGTGCGGCTGGCTGCAGGGCTGATCTGGCCAGAGAGGAGCAGAGTGCCCGTGTATAATCTAGAGTGAAAGAGAAGAGCGTGGGGCCACACACTGCAGCCAGGCCAGGTGTCCCTCAGGTTGGGCTGGGTACCTTGTACTTCTAATTGCTGGGAAGCACCCAGACCCCAGGACAATGACTCGGGACTGAGGCTTCCTGTCGAAAGTAGGATTTTCCAAACCCTGACCTCCGTCTTGCCTCCCTTATTAAGATGAAATACTTGTAAGTAATACTAAGACCACTGCAAGTATTGTTTTTACCCCACATACATAGCAAAAGAAACCAGTTGATACTATTACACCTATTTCACAGACAGGACATGAATAGAGAGTTTGAGCGACGTTGGTAGTAAGTGACAGCGCTGGCATTCAAACCTGGCCACTCTTCCTGCTCTGCCCTTGTCACCTCCTGAGAATTTGATCTAAGGCACCAGCACCAGCCTCATCTAGAGTGATACAGATTTACTGGCCAGGTGTGGGGAGCAGGACTTGGGGGATGGTCTGTGGACATGAGAGAGAGCAGCTTCTTGCTGAAGCCTTTCCGTGCCTTGAGGGCAGACTCACTCATCTTCTGGCCAAGTCAACCCAAAGCTACAACAGAAGACTTCTGTTTTGTCAATAAAACCTTTCTTTGTTTTTAGCCGAACCCTTTTGTTGTGGTATTATGTAGCAAGAGCCTTCCTGCTATCGTTGGTGACTCCATCTTTCCTCGAGTGCCAGGGTTCTTTAATTTCATGCCCAAAGTACTGGGGAGGTGCAAGTCTGACGGGGAATGCATCTCCTACCTTTCTTTACTTTCACTTTATATAAAGAAAAGACAGCATGAGAAGGCAACCCCTTCCCTCCCAACCCGCTCCTCCCACTGCTCACAGGCCCTGGGAAATTCGGGATGACAGCTGCATTTCCCATGCAAAGAGTGTGACCTCCCTGTCTGTAGAGGGGATGTCTCCAGGAATGCCTGCAGCAATATATGCATAGTATTGGGTACCAGCCAGAAGTCCTGTGGTGGGACCCTAGAGGGCGGACACTGGCATCCTTAACCAGGAGCAAGGTTAGAGCCAGGAAGACAGGCAGGCAGTACTGGGCTCAGGGGAGACATCTCTGCCTTCTGGGCCCCTGTATTCCTTGGGGTGGGGGTGGGGTGGGCAGGGTTGTCCTCTAGGTCTTTTGCCAAAATGAAGGACTCATTCCAGGATGCCTCATGCCTGTAGAGGGAGGCCAGAGGGACAGCCCCTGCAGTGGGACCCTGGGAGCTATCCTGGTCCTAAGATGGTGGTTCTCAACCTTTCTAATGCTGTGGCCCTTTAATACAGTTCCTGTGGGTCGTGACCCACAGGTTGAAAACTTTTGCCCTAAGAGAAGCCGCCTGTGCTGCAGTCCGGCAGCTTCGCCCTGAGACCAATTCCTGGCCTTCCCTGGACTCAGCATCTCCTGCTCTTCCTCCTGTGTCAGGATAAGGACCCAACGAAATGACACAGACTTGATGAAAAGACCAAGCCACTGTCTGCATACAAACCCACCGCTATCTGGACACAGACACACACAGAGGGAAGAGCCATGTGGAGACAGAGGCAGAGACTGTAGTGATGCTGCCACAAGCCAAGGGCTGCTGAGGACGGCCAGCACCGAGCAGGGGCAGGGATTCTACCCTAGAGCCTCTGGAGGAAGCTTCTTGCCAACGTCTTAAATCTGCATTTCTAGCCTCTGGAACTGTGAGAGAATAATTTTCTGATGTTTCAAGCCTCTCAATTTGGTGATAATTTGTTATAGCCACCCCAGGAAATGAATATGATACTTTACAGAGAAATAAATGGCACAGAGGGGTTAGGACACCTTTTCCACAGCCACACAGCCAGCAAGTGGCCAAGTGGAACGTGGCAGGATGCAGCAGTGGGGACTCCAGGTCTGCAGCAGGCCAGAGGGGCACAACCGTGTGATTCAGCCCTGAGTGCCGCAGGAGGCTCAGGCACCCACTAAGCAGCGGGCACAGTCCTGGGCACCACTCTGCATAGCATGACTCTGCTTCTGGGGTGCGGCTTCCTACAGTCAGACACCTGGATGTTATCGTCACCTCCAAGAGGCCACTCCCTGGGCCTGGGCCACAGCCCCGCCCTCTAGCCGGGCCTCGTCCCCCTTTAGTGCTCGCGTGCCCTTCCCTGGAGGTGGGGCCCCCAGGCATCCGTGAGGATCTGGCAGCTGTCAGTTGGGCCCGGCTAGACTCATCTGCCTCCACTCCCAGCACTTGCACAACTTTCCTCAGCCCGAAACACCTTCATGATCAGCCTTCTGATTTTTTTGTAGTTTTTCATTCTAAAAGTGATATGCATTTGGGAATATGGGAATGTGGAGGGCCAAGCCACAATAGCACACCCACCCCAAAAGCCATGGTGCTGACAGGTCTGTGTTTCTTTATTGTTTTTAAATACCTCTTTTCACCTGTTTGTCTTCCTCAGCAGGGACGACTGCCAATTGCTCTTTGACTTAACACTTCACCCTCCCACGTCGGCATCTTCAGGACAGCACTTCCCTCCCCGCCTGGGGCTGCGCTTCTAGGGCTTAGCACAATCTATCTGACCATTCTCGGAATGCTGGCTGGTTGGAGGCGCTGCAATTTTTCAGCATTATAAATAATGCAACAAGCATCACATCTTTCATATTTTAGGTTCTTTTCATAAAAAAAAGAATCTCAAAGGGGGAGTTGCTGAGTGTGGACGTCAGGAAGGTCTTGGTGTTTATTGCTGAGTGACCCTCCCTCCTGGCTGCCCCTGTGGGTGTGCCCCCGGTGTCCCTTCCCGCCACCCTCAGGGCTGGTGGATTTGACAGACAGGAACTTGGCTCCTTGCTCTAGTTTGCATTTCCTTGAGTACTAATGAGGCTGAACGTTCCAGATACACAGCCACTTGCATTTCCTTGTTTGTGGATTTTCTGTTTGTTTCCTGCGCCCACATCTCTGTCACCGCCTCTGGCTCCCTTATTAAGTTTATCAGAATCCTGTCCGTGGGCTATTAACCCTTTTCTGCATGATTACTTAACCGTTTGGTTTTTAACTTTTAAATAACCTTTTTGTTATTCCAGGAGCTCTGCGTGTGCATTGTAGAAAATGGAAAATAAAGTCAAACAAAAAGAAAAAGAAAAATCGTTCCGTTCCTGACACCCAGAAATTTCCACTTTTAACACCTTAGTATGCGACGTTCCTTCTTTTACTTCACCCAAATGAGATCATTCTGTGCGTAATGTTTTATAATCTGACTTTTAGGTGAACAATCCCCACTTTGCTGTCAGTCTGTGACATTTTCATGCTACCTGATACCCAGACCACAGGCTAACTGGCTGGGTTGACCCAACACTGTCCTTTGGAGCTGGTTTGTCTGATGAAGCATCTGATGTAGGGACACTCAGATCATGCTTCTCTGTTCCTAGATCCTGTGTCACTCAGCCAAGTCCCAACGAAGTGACACAGACTTGATGAAGAGACCAAGCCACCCTCTGCAGACAAACCCGCAGCTGGATCAGTCTGGCCACTGCCTCACACCGTCAGGAACTTACACCCCTCTCCCTTGGACTTTCTGTAACCGATTTCCCCCCCATAACCAACATGTATGCCCTGATTTCTCCTCTGACTTTGTTCCCTAGGTGTGGGGGCCTCCCCCGGAGAACCGTGACAGCCTTCTCTGCATTTTCTGGCTCCTTCCTAGGTAGGTTGGATGCTGCCGTCCAGCCTCTCCTGGAATCTGGAAGGGTCTCTGCATTACTGCAACACCACAGCTCCTGTGAAGCCGGTGACACTTGCCTCCTGGAACTCACTGAGCCCCCTGGAGAGACTCCGATCTGTGCCTGGGAGGCACACCGGTCTCTGACAAAAAAAAATCTTCCTCCACAGAGAATCTGAAGCTGACTTACATTTTACACATTTCTCTAATTTTAGGGAATACTCTGCCTCAGCCACATGCCTCAAAATCAAAAATATTCTAGTCCCTGAGCATTCAATCTGCTTTAGCTGGAGGGACCCTTCCACAAGGCCAGTGGGGGTCTCTTCCCTGGGACTGAGTGTTCCCAGGAACAGTTACTCACAGGGTCTGTTCCAAAGAGAAGTTGGCACAGGACACAGCAGAGGAGGAGAGAGAAAGTCGGAGAAGAAGAGGGGTAAAGAGAAACCCCCTCTGTGCACCCTGAGAGGCGGCAGCAGTGCCTGGGAGGGAGGGCCCAGCCTGGAGCCAGCAGCGGGGTCAGGGCCCGCGAGTCACTGGATACATTGTTCATCCTCCAAATTCCAATTTTCATTGTTCAGTTGTACAATTGTTCCGTTGTAATTACTGTGTCACAGGAATACATGACTGTAGGAGCAATCCAGAAATGCCCATGCAGAGGTGCTGAGGCATTAAGCTCGGAGCCTGGTGATGGCTCCGTCTGTGCTGAGGTTTCTAGAACCTCCAGCATCAGGTGGATGAGATGGTGACACGGGAAGGTGAACTCTCCAGGTCACTTCAAGTGGCATGACCCAAGGAACAGGGCCTTTCAGTACAGAGGCCACAAAGAGATGCTCGCCATGTGGCCACGACGCTGTCTCATCCCTGCTTCTGTCCCCTCCCCTCCCTGGAGGCCCGGGCATCTCTGCCCCTCCACCACCACCCTGCCCATGCAGAATATTCCACACCTTGTGGCCCCCAAACACAAGCTGTTCACAGAGAAGTACATGGCATTCCCAGCCACTGAGGGCCAGTGTCTAAAGACGTCTTCACGGGAGTCTTCTGGTCAGCTTGGTTCCTCCCTCTTGGCCTCTTTCCTTTCGCTCTTCCTGTCCATTGAAAGAAACTCTGACCTTGTCGCCACATGAACAGTAGAAATAAAATCAACCAACGTGGCCTAATTCTGGGCATCTCTGAACCACTCCTGGATAGTGGAGTGTGGTCTTGTGTCTAAGTGTCTGATATATTCCCAGCATCTGAGAGCACCGAGTGGGAGCAGGGTGTGACTCTGGCATGTGCACGTGTATTCAATCATCCTGCATGTCCACACTAATAGTCAGCCTGGCAGCATGTCTGGGGGTGTACAGCAGATGGCAGACACAGTCTTATTCTCTTGGAGATCACGGCTTGGGCATGAGAGGGGCAGGTAAGCAAAGAATCCCCAGCCTCCCAGGGCCTGGCTCACCAGGAGGGTTTCCTGGGTGGAGTGAGGGGTCAGTGGGGCCTGAGAGCTGAGTGTGAGTAGGCCTCCTGGGAAGTGGCAGAGAGAACACCTGAGGGCAATGATGAGCAGAGGCAAGGGAAGAGCGCACACCTGCCTCCCTGAGGATGAGGGTCCTGGAATGCCCTGGAGGGGTAGGTGGGCCATGGGCTTCCAGGCTCAGCTCCTGGTCAGTGGGAACCAGAAGCCATTTTAAGCAGGGAGTGGCGTAGGCAAAGCTGCATGCCTGAGATGACATGGGGAGGAAGGGTATGTGTGTAGAATTCCATGTGATGATGACAATTGTTCCCTCTGGGGAAAATCCTGGAATTCCCTCCTCTGTGCTCCGAAGATGGAGGATACAGGACATCCATGTTCTGGTCCCAGGTAGGTCAGCAGATGACCCTTCGCACGTCTTTTCATTGTGTCCTGCCTCATTTTCTTCATCTGCAAAATGGGTATAATGCAGAAAGCTTTACATGTCTCTGCACAATGATGAATGTCTAGGGATGGCCATTGGTGACATTATTCAAATTACAAAAAAATGGAAACAACCTAAATGTCCGTCATGGGAATCTGGAAAGACAGAGATCAGGCATATAACAGATCCCTCCAAAGACCTTAAAAAAACAGGCAGTTGCTTTAAAAGGTTTCTCAAGACATATTGTTGAGATCAGCTTTCAGAATGGTGGATACTGCATGGTGGCATTCATGCTGAAATATATATTCACATAAATTTGCATGGCAGTGCTTAGCAAAAAGGCTGCCTGCACAGTGGCAGCTGGGGTGGGAGGAGGCGTGGAGTTGGGAGTTGAAGTGTGTGCCCCCTGAATATTTATGTATCCCTTGCTTCTCTTACAACAAGATACTTTGATGTCACCTCTGTGGAAAACACATACATGAGACAGGGAGGCATAAATTCAGCAGGGAGGTGGTAGCTTTTAGCTCTGAGGCCAGGGCTGCAGGGCTAAAGGAGTGGGTGGCTGGCATCATGGTGGCTCACCACCAGGGGGCAGCAGGGGACACTGACCTGACTCAGACTTCAGCACTGGCACTTTTGGCCCCAGCTCTGTCACCTATGCTAAGTGACCTATGATCCCTGCACCTCACTTGCACATTAATAATAAACCACATGCCCCTGGTTTAAGAGAGGGTTCAAAGAGGCAATGTGTATGCAAATGGACACAGAAGGGTTTCTTGTGAAGTTGCCATAAAGCAGAAGAACTTCACCACGTGCAGAGAGTGAGGCAAGCAGGGTACAGGCATGGAAAGAGGTGATGGAGGTGAGGGGAGAAAAGGGGGGACATTCACCATCACTCAGCATCTCACATATTGTCACAATCTCATCATTAGCCCTCACTATCTCCGTCTTATGGATGAAAACTGAGATTTGGTAACTTGCCCGAGGCCATGCAGCTGATCATGTGTGAACACGACCCCAGCATTGGCTTGTGAGACCTTTCTTCCCCAGGTGTCCATGGGAGGTGCCCAAGCCTGTTTGGTGGCTTGTGGGTGATGACAGCTGGATGCCGAGGGCCTGGGTGCTTACCTCCGCAGTGGGCATTTGGCAGAAGGAGACTCCCCATCTCTCCAGCATGCCAGCCCACTGAGGAGCTGGGGCCCGAGCCAGGTGCTGGGACAGAGAAAACAGACAGGCTGGGATGAGAACCCTCCCACTGCTTCTGCCCTCTGCTCTGCACCACTGGGTTGAAAACTCACCCCTGAGCTTCCTACCCTCAGTGTCTGCAGTCAGTACCATTTTCTGGACCCCATATGTACTCAACACAATAGAGGATTTGAGCAGCCTGGATCCCTGCTCAAGGGGGATTTGCACTTAGCAAAGAGGATTCATTTTCACACAGGAAAGCCCTGGGCCAAGACGTGTATCTGAACTGGGATAAGGACCGCAGGCACCTCCCTCTTTCAGGCTATTTAGGAGAGGGAGTGATTTCTCAGTCCTTATTCCTCCAGAATGTTCCTGAGGACCCCAGTGTTCAGTTGATTGAATAGATTTCTCTCCCTTCCACCCCTAGGAACAAAAGAAATTGTGGAGAAGCAGTGGGCTACAGGCCGTGGGGGTAGGCCAGCCTCCTGGCTGCTCTTTGAAATAATTCAGCCACTGGGCCCCAGGCTGCACCTTCTAAAGGCTCTTTGCATGTATCATTTGCTTCTTTTTACCTGAAAATGACTGGAAATCCCTGGGCAGGGGAGCAAAAAGGCCGCAAGCTGCCTCCAGGGTCTATTAAAGGAGAGCTAATGGGAGCAGAAGGAATGGGTGACATTTTAACATTTAAACTTTGCTCTTCAAATACTATTTCTGGCCTTTAGAGCCTGACCTACTCCCACCTGCGGCACCTCCTGCTGACCCGTCACAGTCCAAATGCTTAATTTATTCTCCAGGGCCCTGTGCCCACCCCACCCCACCTCACCGTCAGCACACATACCTGTTTTCTCCTCCGTGGCTTGTCTGTTTTCATCGCCTCTCTGCTAAAACCCTGGCTTTGTAGAGTCTTAGTTTGTGTTTCTCTATTCAAGCTTGACATTTCTTTACCGTAATTGTTCATACATACATGAATGGGAACCAGACGCACATGCATACACATGAGATTTCTAGAACGACCATTTCCATTCCTACTCCAGATTTTCAATGTCAGCACATGTATTTACCATCACATCTGAGCCAAGCAAACACCAAAGGACGTCAGTGTGCCCTGCATGGGTTTTGAGCCTAGACAACACGCAGGCTAGCATGGGGCACCGGTGAAGGTATTTAGCTGAGAGCTGGACTCTTCAGCCCCCATGGGAGAGGATGTTGCCGGCAAACTATGTTCACTGTGTGGAGTCATCTCTACCTGCACCAACTTCCAACTACGATTGTAAATAAACCATGAAAAATGTTTCGTTTCCAATTCAAGTAATAATTAGGTTAGGCACCTATTTAATTAGGACTTAAATACTTCCCCAACACTATCTTCAATGCCACAACGTAGCTTTTCAGTGTTATTTGGGGATAAGACACCTCATTAAAATTGGCATTTGCAGACTATTCCTAGACAGTTGTAGCCCATGCAGGATCTGAATAGCCAGCTCTAGTGAACAGTACCTTGCCAGAACTAATGCCACTGGAAACACGTCTTTATTTTTTTCAAACTATCTTGGCACACATTGCTTCTTTACTTTCAACAGCTTTACTGAGATGCAATTCACATATAATACATTTGCCCATTTAAAATCAGTATATACTAGTCAACGTTTTTTAGTAGATTCAGGGTTGCACAATTATTACCACGATTAATTGTAGAAGCTTTCTTCACCCCACTACCTCTATAGTTAAGAAACCTCATTCCCATATTTCCATTAGTTGAAAATTAATTTCCCATTAAAAATTAGTGATACATTTTGGACATTCACACACAATCGACCCTTGACCAACCTGGTTCGAAACGTGTGGATCCATTTCTAACCAGATTTTTAAAATAAAAGTTATACTGAATGTGGCTTCTTCTCCCACCCCAGCCACCTCCTTCCCCTCTCCTGCTTCTCTCACTCCTGAGACAGCAAAACCAACCCCTTCTCTTTCTTCTCCTCTTCAGACTGCTCAACATGAAGAGGATGAAGACCTTCCCAATAATCCATTCCACTCAATAAGGTACATACTTCTTTCTTTCTTAGGACCTTCTGAATAACATCTTCTTTTCTCTATCTTACTTATTGATTAAAATATAGCATATATCAGGCAGGTTAATACATATATCAGGCAGGTAGGTGTTAATCAACTGCTAAAGCTTCTGGTCAACTGTAGGCTATTGGTAGTCAAGTTTGGGGGAAATCAAAAATTATACACAGATTTTTGACTTCATGGGGGGATCGGCACGTATGCCGTTAGTTGTTGAAGGGTCAACTGCAATCAAAACCAGACGATATTTTGTCTTTTGTGACTCATTTCTCTCACTTATCTCAGTGTTTTCGAGGCTCATTCACTTTGCAGCATGCCTGGGTACTTGCATTCCTTTTCATTGTGGAATAATATTCCATCATGTGGATAGATCGTATTTTGTTTATTCATTCATCAGTTGATGACGTTTCTGTTCTCTGGCTGTCAGGGACAGTGCTGCTGTGAATGTCTGTGTGGATGTGTATGTGCTTTCAATTCTACTGGTTACACACCTGAGAGCGGAATTGCTGGGGGATCCAGTAACTGTGTTTAATGCTTTTATAAACTGCTAAGCAGTTTTCCAAAAGCACCATTTTAAATTCCTAATAGCCAAGTACAGGGGATCTATTTCTCCATATTCCCCCCCCTTTTTTATCTGACTTTTTGGGTATAGTCATCTCAGTGTGTTTGAAGTGGTATCTTATTGTGGTTTTGATCAGTGTTTCTTGGGTGATGAGCATCATTTTATGGGCTTGTTGGCCATTTGTGTATCTTCTTTGGAGAAGGGTCTGTTCAAATTCTTTGCCTATTTTAAAAATTGTGTTATCTGGCTTTTTATTAGTGAATTGTAAGTGTTCTTTATATATTCTGGCTGCAAGTCCTTTATCGGATATATGATTTGCAAATAGTTTCTCCTCTTGTGTAGGGGCATGCCTTTTATTAAAGTAAATATTTAGATAAAATAGATAATCTAGGCAGATAATGGAATCTATCACAAGGGCCTATCAGCCCTGACCTGCAGCAGAGTTTGTGGCAACCTTTGTCTCCTGCGCCTTCTAGAGAAGTGCTGGTATTCCAATAAGGTCTGAGAGTTATGGGGTCTTTTCGACATCACCAGTTCCATGGCTTGGGTCTTCCATGTATCCACCTGAATGAGCACAGCAGAAACACACTGAGTGAAATCTCTCCTCTCAGTCTTCATAAGGAAGGGGCTGGCTGGTGGATCAAAGGCACCATTTACTCCTTTACTTCAGAAGGTTTGCATTGACACACCCAGTGGCTCAATGGGCCTCACATTCTATGTTCCCCAAGAGAACTTTCTGCAGGGATCCATTTTCCCTAGGGTTGGAAGGTATCTGATTCAGGAGCTCTATTTAAGCAAGGTCAGTAGCAAAGCCTGATGGAATACCAAAGATCAGGGAAATACAGAGAAAATGTCCTAATAGTTAGCAACAGCCCATGAGGTATGCCCAGCAATGTGAGGGCATGGATTTGCTGGACTATATGGTGAACCTAATTAAGTGTGTAGAAATAAGCTGTTAAGGAAGCTGAACACTTCTCTCATTAGGGGCCAAAAAACTCCCTGAGTTTTGAGTGGGCCCAATCTCTTCCAAAGAAATGGGAACTTGGCATTCACTTCTGCAGGAACCTGTCAGGAGCAATGAGGGATGTATCATCTTCAGGGATTCTGAAAATGTCACTCGTTCCCTCTCTACTGAAAGGCAAAGCCCCACTGAAGGCTCAAATCATGGTGACAGAGCCCCATGCATGGACACTAGCCCCTATCCTGGCTGGTAACAGTGTCCTAAGGTGACCTTCTTGGACAGTAAGTGGACAGCCATAACACCTGGGGAGTTGATTACAGTGTCATAGCACCTGGCCTGAATCCCAGGTGAAGACTTCCACATGGGTGATCCTCACAGTACTGGAGGAGGCCCAGGGCTTTTAATCTGAAAAGGTGCAAAATAAACCAGGGGAGAAGACGTCTGATTTGCAGGCAGAGATGATGAGGAAGCTGCTTCAAACACCCTTCTTATTCCATTTTTCTGCGGCCAACTAAACCACTGGATTGTATTCTTTCCCCTGTGCAGGCAAACATTTCTTTTTTTCTGACTTTTAATCATTATCTATTTTTAATGCTAGGGAAAAATACTGATTTCATGCACTGTTCGGCCTCCTCTAATATTTGATTTGTGCCCAATATTGCCACTGCACTTGGGACAGAAAACATTTGGTTAGACCTGCAAAAATTTAGCCTGTTCTATTTTCAAGTACTTAGGCAAATTCTCAAAGTGCAGACAATTGACAGAGTGCTTCCATTTTCATTAGGCTGTTTGTTTTCTTATTAGAGGAAAGAGGCCCAGAGCATGTGGGTTGAAGTTTCTGCAGAGCCAGTACCAGCCCAAAGGTGCTCATGGAGACCTTTCTGCTCTGTTTATCTCCTTTGAGTGTGTACCATGTTTAAATGGATTTTTCATAACATAAAAGGAAAAATAAATTTTTCATAAGCTGGAAGGACACTCATTTTGGTAGCATTTTTAAAGGAATTTTTAAGTCCATATGTGAATATCAGTAACATAGTCTGTACAGAACCATGTCAATAAACTCACAGTAGCTGGAGAGGGAGCTGTCTGGGGTAATAATGTATGTCCTTAATAGAATGTTCCAGTCTCCAGAGGGATCTGATGCAGGCCTATATGGTGGAGATTTTAGGCATCACAACCTGTATTTCCATAATCTTTATTAGAGACTCTACTACATACCAGGCACCATGTCTGGGGCTAGAGACACCAGTTAGGGTAATGTCCTGCTGCTAATCTCAAGAGCCTTGGGATAAAGATGTGGGACATTTATCTGGGCCACTGCAGTGTGGGAGGAGAGGTATCATTGCATTATTTTAGGTATAACATGTTATAAGAGCCCCAAACTGATGATTAAGACAAGACTTCATGGAGAAGGTGGTGTTCCATAGGGCTGGAGGGGGCACAGGAGTTCAATGGCAGTATGTGAGGACAAGACCAAGTGCTCTGTGTAAGGAAGCACATAAGTACCAAGGTCTGGGTGTGCTGGGGAAAGGGATTAACTCCAAGATTACCTTGATTATTGAACCAGGGAATTACTGGGTTAGTAAAAGGAAGTTGAGGTGCCAAGGGGACCAACCGTTGGAGGCTGGGAGGTGATGGGGAAGTGGGAGGACAGCAAGTGGCCCAGTTTGACAGGAGCAAGCGCCCTAGGAAAGGACTAATGGGAGAGAAAGAGGGCGAGGGTGGGCTAGGGAGCTTGATCAAGGGCCAAGCATGGCCAGTGCACAGAGGTGCCATGGCAGCCCTGCCCCCACGTCCATCATGTGGCTTACACAGGGCTGAGGGTGAGGACAAATGTAGAGAGGCCCTCAGTGCTCTTGGGAATCAGGGGATAGCTGTCTGGACTTTGACTCCAGATGTGGACTAAAGAGCCAGCAGGAGATTTTTGAGAATTGTCTGAGCAGGTGATGACATTTCTGCTCTATACGCAGATATACTGTGGGGCCCAGAAGAGGTGGAGCCCCAGGGGAGCCCACCACGCCCACAGCAAAGAGAGGTCTTGATCCTGGTTTCCAGGAGTTTTCCACTCACATGGCCCACAGGCTTTTCCACATGTGCAGGGAGGCATCTCCTGACTCAGCCAGGAGAACAGCCCTGACCCCCGTAGAACTGGGGGTGTCCAGGCTCTGCAGGTCCCTGTGGATCCTCCTTCCTCATTTTAGAAAAGGATGACTCATAGGGGATATTAACAGAGGCAAGAATCTGTCAAAAGTGGCTCAGAGGGAACAGTCACTCTCCTCGGCAGGCTGTCTCCCCTGCCCAGCGCTCCTCCTGGGGAGTAATTGTGGATCTCAGCTTGAGGAAGATGAGTCACCAGGGCCTTGGTTGTCCCCTGGAAGCTTTTCATGTGCAGTCACATCACACAGGCCAAACTGGATTTTGACACTCAACTCTGCTCCATGGCTACAAGTTTAAGCGTTTGGCAGGTGAGCTCATTAAAGGCAGGGCCCTTTACTCTGAATGTTAGAATATTAGACTTTGATGAAACTTTAGAACTGACCCAGTTCAGTGCCACTGAGAGGAAAAACTCCTCTCAACTCTTCCTGAAATTGCTGGCCATCATTTTTGATCAACTACTTCCAGCTATGAGTGACCTGCTCAGTGAATCACCCGTGTGGGGCCCACGTGATGCCAAGTCAACCCACAGTTCAAGCTCCTGCGTTTCCAAAGCTGCTGGTCCATCTAAGCAAATGTCTGTAATTTTGACTTTTTAAGTTAATATTGTTTGCGGTCAAACTGACCCAGCCTGTAGCCAAAGAGGCTGAACGAGGCAGAGAGCTGAGTAATCCTTCAGTGTGGCTCTTCATGGTTTCAGCTGACCAGAGACCCTTTTCCTTTGTCAGCCTCCTGTTACAGCCCTGGCTCAGAGCTTCCTCATGTCCAACTGGGTGTGAGCAATAGCCTCCTTGTTCCTCTTCCTTCCTGGTCTCTGCTACTCCTGGCCAGTGCCCACCTTACCATTGCACTGCGCCCTCCTCTATAACCCTAAATCTCTCCCATCCCCATGTCTACCCATTGCCCACACTGTGGAGTCCAAACCCCTTAGCATCATACTTGTGGCTCAACCCAACTGCCCCCAAGCCCAGCCTCTTCTCCCCCACCCAGTCCTACCTGACACCAAGCCAGGCACCTCTGCTGTATGCCCACGAACTCACTTGTTCAGTAACTAGTATCCTCCCATCTCTGCAACCCCACAAGTCTTGTCCTTCCTCTGTCCAGACCCAAGTCAAATGTTACTTTCATCTTCAAGCCTCCCTTAGGCCCTTGGACCCTCAGGTCTGGACTGCCCTCCCTGGGCCTGCTCTGGGCCGTACCACACTGAGGACTGTGCTCTGGATGGCCTTACTTCTGCACCTGAGACATCTGTGGACCTGTCTGTGTCCTCCACCGAACTGTACTTCTCAGGGTTTAAGTTATGCCCTGTTCATTTTTATGTCCTTAGTGCCTGACACGAAGCAGATGGCCAGTGAACATGCATTGAATCCATGAATGAATGATGTCAGCCGTGTGTGTCTGCATGGAACCGCCCAGCAGAGGCTGGTGAGTGCCGCTCAGTACCAACTAACACGGCAGGCACTGCTTGGTTCCACTACATAGTACCAGGACCAAGACATAGCCTCTTCCCTCGTGGAGTCTAGTTGAGCAGTAAAAAATACAAACATTTAGAGAGTGATGGTCTTGACCAAGTCTGTGTGTATTTTGAAATAAAGTCGATCTAGAGGAGCTCAGCAAACACTCAGAACTCAGCCCAGCCCATTGGCCTGGCAGGTACTAACACCTCCTGGGGAGATCTCTGCTAATGGTAAGGCCCACCTAGGCCAGCCGTCACCACGCACCTTCTCCTTTTTACCTTGTTTCTTTCTTCCATCCTTTTTTTTTTTTTTCTATTTTCATTTGGGTCACAAATATCAGTATCATTATTTTTATTTTGTAAAGAAGACATGAATAACTACAGTGAGGGCCACCTGAGTCACATGGAAGAATGTCCCTTACCTCAAGACATCCCTACTTGTTCCCTGAGCACCTGCTATGTGTCAGGCATTGTCATAGGTGCCCCAGACAGAGATCCACACAGGACCTGGCCCCTATCCTGGAGACAGACCTAGGTAGGTGTGACAGATGTGAGGGCAGCAGCCGCCCCTTAGGGCCGTCTGCTCCTCCCTGAATGCTGGGTTGGCATCACGCTTCTCACGTATTTGCTCTTTCACATGACCTTGTGTGGGGACTCAGTTGGATGGTAACATGCAGTCCCTATCACCTCTCCTTGGTCTCACCTGGGCTGTAAGTCCTGTTAGGCCTCAGTGCGCTGTAAGAGGACAGGCTGGGTCTTGCACGTCCTTATACTTGTGACTGGATTTATATGACGCCCACTTTGTGGTAATGTAGGTGCAGCCACTGTGGTGGGAAGGACTTGCATTCCAGTCCACTCACGGTGTGACTTTGGCCAAGCCATACCAACTCTCTGGACCTCAGTGTGCTCATCTGTAAAATGGAGACAATTGTCTTTTCTCAAAGAGGAAGAAGGATACAGAGAAAGCACTGGGTCAAAAGCAGTGTCTCCATTTCCTGGTGCTTCCCTTTCCAAAGTAAGGTTGTAGGAAGGGGCTTCGGGGCAGTGATCACCCTCAAGCTGTGCCCTCCTCCCTTCCCCCCCCCCCACAGCCTCCAACCACCACGTCCTCCTTGTTGAGGGGATGCTGCTGTGTTCTAGGGGGCCTGGGGTCCAAGCCCGGGGGGTATTGCTGGGATGAGGGTGGCCCGCAAGCTTGAGACCTGCAGATCAGGGAAGATGCTGCTGAATGGGTTATGTTTGGGAAACACCAGGACTGAGCTGCTGCCTCCGACCTTGCTCACAGCTCTGAAGAATTCAACATGCCCCGATGGGTTACAGGTCTACTTTTGAAACTTCTCGTTGATTTGGAAGTCAGAGCAGTCAACTCCGCAAAACCCCAGTTACATATCAACAGTGGGGAAGCAGCTGAGCCGGCTCTCTGGTGGGAGGCGCCAAGCCAGCTCACCCCAAGTCCACACACACACCCAGGCCCTGCTATGTGACAGGCAGGTGAGTGTTAGTGAGTGAGGACCCAAATGTCCTCATGGCTGAACCTGGGAAAACTGAGTCAAGCCCTGTTGGTCAATAGCCCACTGAGTTTCTAACATCCTAGAGAGAAACTGTGGGCTCTGAGACAGCACATGACAGTTTCAGCTTCTTCTGGGTCTTTCCTGTGTCACATTTTTCTAGATGCTCCCATCTCTTCAGGTGCCTCTGCGGACCCAGCACCCAACACATTCCTGAGATCCCCAGGGAGCCTGAGAAGCCCCTGCTGCTTCATCAGCCCAGGGGTGAAGTGCCTTTCCCAGGAACTCTAGGCTTGTTGGTTTGACCCCCAGCACCACCCCACCATTTCACAGGGGTCCCTGGCTGTGGGACCCAGAGCTGCGGAACTGAAGAAAGAGGGGAGGGTGGGCAGTAGGACAGCCTGATCACAGATGCCCCTGCCCCAGGACAATCCAGATCACAGTCCCTGTCTCCTCCCATCTTGCTGCTGACGGTGAGACTGAGACACAGGTGAGAGGCAATGAGGTGCGGACTCACTGACCGTTCCCATCATGCTCCTGACGCTCCCGACGGCTGGGGGTGGAGGCGCTGGCAGGTTCACGCCCCCGGGTCCTGCTTGCTGCCTCTCTCTGCCTGACACACTGCTCTACTCCCCCCACAACCGCCACTTGACACACTCCTCAGCTCAGGGGTGACCTATCTTTGAATTCTTTGCTGAATACCCCAGTCCCAGGGTGGGAAAGAACTCACCCCCTCTTCCATCCCTTCAGAGACATCTGTCACATTGCTGGCTCTGCCCTGTTTACAGTAAAAATCTCCTCTACATCGCAAGGCACAGAATATTCAAGGACCTCGGCCACCTTGCGGCCACAGACCTGATGGGAGGAGAGCCCTCTCCTCTCCAAGCCTTTGCTGCTCTATCTGCCGAGCTCTGTTATTAATAGTTTTTCTTGTATAGATATATTTTTTCATACCTTATTACTTTTACTTTCCTTCTTTGTAACTTACATTTTATTTCCCACTGAAGATTCCTAATCTTTAAAAGAAAATCTCATTGCATTCCGTCATAACACTCAGCAGATAGGGAGGAAAAATCGTATATATTCTTTTTCAAGTTAGCTTATATAAGCAGTTTAGTCACACAATGCTTTCCTAAAGTAATTTTTCGATATCTACAATAAGTAGCTTTATTAAAAAATCAATCTCTTTAAAACTAAGGTGATTCTAAAACAGCATCCAGTAAGAGATGGAGAGAGAGATATGATAGCAATTAAGTTGTAATTACTGTGGACAAATAAACCACGCAATTACAGAACATTTAAACAGAAAATTTGTAAACTATAAATAAACGCCTATAATTAAAGTACCTTTTCTACCTTGGTAACTAATTTTGTGCAGATTAAAAAAATGTAAAACAAGAATTCGTACACATACAAATTTCACGTTTATATTTATGAAAACCAAAAT
>CAUYQV010153233.1:0-13580 GCA_963574575.1 Galagoides demidoff
TTTCATTAAGAACAGAGTTCCTGGCTCGGCGCCTGTGGCTCAATCGGCTAAGGCGCCAGCCATGTACACCAAAGGTGGCGGGTTCAAATCCCCAGCCCAGGCCTGCCAAACAATGATGGCTGCAACCAAAAAAAAATGGCCTGGCGTTGTGGCGGGCGTCTGTGGTCCCAGCTACTTGGGAGGCGGAGGCAGGAGACTCGCTTGAGCCCAGGAGTTGGAGGTTGATATGAGCTGTGATGCCATGGCACTCTACCCAGGGGGACAGCTTGAGGTTCCGTCTCAAAAAAAAAAAAAAAAAAAGAAATGGATGAGAAGCTTAAATGTAAGACCCGAAAATATAAAACCACTAGAAGAAAACAAAAGAAATACTCCAGGACATTGGTTTTGGCAAAGACTTTATGGCTAACGCCTCAAAAGCACAGGAAACAAAAGTAAAAAGAAAGAAAGAAAGAAAAACACAAGGGACCATATGAAATTAAAAAGTTTCCGCACAGCAAAGAAAACAATCATTACAATGAAGAGATGACTGGGAGAATGGGAGAGAATATTTGCAAACTGTTTATCAGACGAAAGACTAATATGCAAAATACACAAGGGACTCAAACAACTCAACAGCAAAAAACCAAATTATACCATTTAAAAAATGGGCCAGGTTCTGAATAGATGATGTACAATAGGCATATGAACAAATGTTCAACATTAGTAATCACTGGGAAATGCAAATTAAAACCACAATGAGATATCATCTCATCCTAATTAGAATGACTGTTATTAAAAAGAGAAGAAATAGGCCGGGCGCAGGGACTCACTTCTGTAATCCTACAAATTTAGGAGGCTGAGCTGGGAAGATTGCTTGAGGTTAGGAGTTTGAGATTGGCCTGAGCAGCATAGTGAGACCTTGTCTGTACAAATGATAAAAAAAAAAAAAACAGGAAATTAGCCAGGCCTGGTGGTATGCACTTATAGTCCCAGCTACTTGGTAGGCTGAGGCAGAAGGATTGCTTGAGCCCAGGAGTTTGAGTTGCTGGGAGTTATGATGCTGTTGCCACACTTCAACAGCCTGAGCAACAGAGGAAGATCCTGTTTCCAGAAAACAAAAGCAAAAAAAGCAATATGAATTGTAGTCAGCATGGGTTCTACTGTGACCTTGGAGTCGCTCAGTGGCCTTAAAAGACCTGCCCTGCTGAATTTCCTTAGGGCATTTCATCTTCTATGAGCATTTAGGCAGAAATCCGATAGAGTCTACCAGAAGGCTATAAAGGTGCGACTGCAGTGTGGGCAGGTGTGGAGGAGCCCGGGTCCAGGCTTCCCTGTGCTCCTGCTGCAAGCTGGGTAGAGTCAGGAGGCAACCTGCAGCTTTCTATTATCACGAGCATGGCGAATGGAGTAGGTACCTTCTGGTTTCTGACTGAAGGAGTGGGGAGTGATGCTGCAGGGATTAAAATGAGAAAATCTTTTAAGGTATTTGAGAAACTGCATCTGAAGGCATTTGCTAAATGGACTTCAGCAGCAGCCCCCAGAAAAACAATTAGTTTGTGCAATATTAATGCCATTGTCTCAAGAGTACTTTCAGAAAGAAGGCTTAAGCAGGGGGCTCCTGCCAAGGCCATTGAGTGTCAGGGATGGGAAGGACAGGAGGCTGTGACTTGTGTACTGCCTGCTTATCAGGACTCAGGCCATTTCCTCTGTAAGGGAGCTGTGTGGTCTTTGGGGACACCGGAAAGCCTTGGATGGCACTGTTTCAACGTACTGTCTACTCATCATTGAGGGGCCCTCAGGAGTTAACGCTCCCTCTATTTATGTCATGCATTTGTTGTGTTGTCACCGTGTTCTGGCCTCCATGTTTACTCTTAGAGAAGAGGAAGGCTGCTATTGTCCTGCTCACAGTCTATTAGTGGTGGGGATCAGGACTGTTGGAAGACCCACCAGACACACTGAGCTTCACTTGGGAATCTAGAAAAGCAGAGAAACAAATATGTGTGTGTGTGTGTGTGTGTGTGTGTGTGTGTGAAGGATGATATATTTTCCTTCAAAACCATAAAAGCCTTAATTATAGAAACTGTGAATGATATTGTTTAAATTTTAGGACACCAATTTTTTTTTTCATTTTAGATTAATATGAGGCATGTATAAATGTTTAGGTTGCCCTGTTTTCATTTCTAAGGTAAAGTTCAAGTTGTAGTTGAGCCCTTCACTCGGGGTGTGCTGGACACCCTTACTTTGTGCACATTCGGGGAGAACCAATCGCTCCCTTCCTCAATCCTTCCCCTCACTAGATTATACTTGTGTTTTTCTTTCACGCAAGTGTATAGTTGTTTACCCATTGGTTTCATATTAGTTTTCGGGACATTGGATACTTGGTTTTCCATTCTTGTGATACTTTATTAAGACTAATGACACCAAAATATTTTAAGATTTATAGGTTTTAACATGGCCCTGTAGAGGACACAGAAAAGCTGTACAGAAATAACTCTAACACGGGGCAGAATGTTGTAAATACCTTGAGGGAGTACCAATGAGTTGAGAGACAGAACCACAATATCTTTATGGAGAAGGTGGTATTTGAGGTGGACTTTGATGAATAGTTAAGAACAGTTGAGCACATCATGATCTTTACTGCTGACTTACGGTGTGGGGGTGAGTGGCATGGGCAAGGATGGTCCTTGAAAAGAGACTCTATTGGGAGCACAGAGGTATGCTGGGGAATTAAGGAGAAAAAGGTACAAGGATCTCAAGGCTCAGCTGGTCTGGTTTGGCTGTGGCAGGACGAGTTCCTTAGGCCTCCTTTCTCTCCTCGGCCCCAGGTGCTGCTTTTAGGGAGAAAGTCTGGAGAGGGGGATATCCTCTCCTTGGGGCAGTCTGCCCAAGGGCAAAGTCCTGGCTCATCTGCCTGTTCCCGACCCTATGAAGGGTACAGGGAAAACTACTGTGTGGCTTTCTTGTTTGCCGTGCTGAGAGCTCCGCTGAGCTGCCTGTGTTCCTAGTCTGCTTCTGTGTACTTAGAGATAACCTTTAGAGGATGACATTTGCACATTCAGCGTGGCGCTTCCCTGGTAAAGTACAGGGGTCCGTGACTGTGTCCAGAGCTACAGACATTCCCTTTTGTCTGTGATCTGCATAACTAATACGTTTGGCTTCAGTAAGAATGAACTGGGCCAACAGGACCGTTTTCAAGGACATCACCTGGGGCTCGCCGAGACAGAGGAGACTTACAGGTAAAAATACTGGCAGGTTCTTCCAGTGCAGGGCACAGACTCTGGTTCAAAGTGTGGCCTTGCCCTCAGCATGTCCCAGGTTGCCTTTTCTGCATCCGGACACTGACGGCTTCTTCCTGTCTAAGTCTGTTTGTCCCTTGATCTCATTCCTTTTACCCTGTTTCCATCAAGGCTGAAAGCCAGTATTATTTACAAAGAGAAATGCATAATAACTTGAAGGATACAGTTTCAGGAATCTCACCACCTGCTGACACAAGTACAGTGTGGTCACACAGAGAGAGAGAGCTTTGTGTTCACAAATAATAAATCAAACGAAGAAGTTTAAAGATGAAGGCCGATAGTGCTACTGTTTAAGGCTGTTGTAGCTAACACATTGAAAATCTAAAGCACACTTACACATATATCCCTCTTGGGGCATTGGAAACAGTTTTACAAAATACTTTGACTGCCAGTTAGTACAAGAAGCCAAGTGTTAGATGTCGAAAACTGTTAACTGTTCACAGATACGAATCGTGACATGTTTATACCTTTGCTGTATTTCTTATTTTCACTGCTCCACTGAATAAGGACGTGTACTCTGATTAATTTTTGAAATTATCCAACACACTGTTGTCTGTATATGCAAAGCCCGGGGAAGGGGAGTTTGGGTTGGTAATAAGAAGCCAGCCCTGTGACTTTGGGCAAATTATTTGACCCTTTTTAATACATCTTTCCTTGTTTTAAAATGAAGAGGTTGGACCAGATTATTTCTAAGTATTCTTCCATGTATAAAAATCCACGTAAAATCGAGAAGAACACTGTAAGGAATAGGAAATCCCACAGTAGGATCCAGTTCTGGCTTTAATCCTCATGGCTGTGTGATTTGAATAAAGTATTTCCTTCTCCCTGGACCTCACTTTCCTCATATGCAAAATTATGGAATTGGCCTTGATATTCCTTATTGTCTCTTTGAGATCTAATGTTTGTGGTTTTCCTCAGTTAGGGTAGAAATCTTAACCTTCTGTTCTTCATATTCTCCTCCGTGCTTCAGAGAGAGAGGAGTTGGGACAGGCTTGTTAAAATCACTAATGTTTTTCTCAGCCTCTCTCTTTCTGTTTTGTCTTACCTTTCTTTCCTTCCCTCCAATCCACATTATTCTTTTAGAAAACTGGGAAATTTTCCTCATTGTCTGCTTTGGAGACCTGGCTTTCCTTAGGCTGAGTCCTGAAACCTAACTCTGACTTGGGGTAGGAAGCCTGACCCCCTTGCCTTGCTGGTTTCAGAACAGTTCACTTGCAGGTGACTGGGTGCTGCAGGCTGGCAGCGTGAGCCCTGCATTGTTGTTTAGGAATAGGTTGTTGTAACCCAGCCCTCTTTCCCCTGCCCTCTCTTGTTCCCCCTCACTGCCCTCACCTGTTCCCCTTGCCCTCTCCAGCCCATTTCCCTTCTCCTCCCTTCTCCCCCCCAAGAGTTGACTCGGGACAAGGCAAGTCCCTCCTTCCCCCAAGGTGGCTGAGAACGTGCTTCCCAGCCACATTCCCAGGCCCCTTCCTTCCCCCTAGGGTTGCCAAGACCAAGCTTCAGGTACAAGGAAGAAAAGTCCCAAGTTTCACAAAACCCCCAAGTTCTCAGTAGACGAACAATGGTGGAAAACTCACCGAGACTTGATTAATTACTGTTGTAGAACCATAACCATTGTGATATGAGATGTATCCATTGTCAACCAAAATTGTATTATTGTTCCATTGCTGTATCCATGACTACCTGAGTTGTAACCCCCCCTTAACCAGCCATGTTTTGCTTCTGTAATATGCTTGCACAAACCCTATAAAAGGCAACTCACCCTCCCACTTGGGCTGACTGTCTCTCAGAGCAGCAGCCCCTGCAGCAGGTAAAATAAATTACCAATTAATTAACCTAAGTGGGGGTCCAACTCTATTTTTCCAGGTCTCCTAAGTTATTTCAAGGTCTGACTATGACTGCTAAAGGAGAACTAAGGTGGCAATGGCTGTTAAAAATAAAAGTTAATTTCCTTCTCAGGCAGTAGTGGCAGCTCTGTACTGTGCAGTCCTTGGGATCTCAGGCTCCTTTGGCCTCCCGGCACTATCATCCCTAAGCTGTAGCCTTCAATTTCTTCACCCAAGTTGGATAATGAGGGAAAAGGAAAAAGAGGGGTGGGAACCACTCCACTGAGCCAATGCTTCCACCCCATTGGCCAGACATCGATCACATGCCCATACCCAGCTCCAATGGAGGGCGGGAATTGAAGTCTCTCTTCTAGGTGGTCATGTATTTAGGCAAAAATTGAAGACATTATCACCCAGAAAGAAGGAGAGAATGGATACTGGGGACAACTCAGCCATCTCTGCTGCCATCCCATATGGCCTCTCAGTAGTTAAAAACCACAGAGGAACACAGAATCCAGCATCTTTTTATTTCTCTTCATTCTTTATTATCTTAAAAGAGTCTTCTTGGCTGCTCCCATTAGGTATTATCTCCCAAGAACTCCAGACCATTCAAAGATTTACTCATCTGATAAATGTACCAACTCTGTGGTAGGCACTGTAATAGGTAAGGAGACCAGAAAGATGGATGAGGGACAGTCCTTTCCCTCAGGAGTCTGCAGTCCAGCAGACAGGTGTAGACATGTGGACCAACTGCCCTGAAATGTTATGGATGTCCTGATAGAGATCTGAACATAGGGATCATGAGGTATAAAAAGGGTGGTTAACTCGAACCTCAACAACAGATGGGGGAGGGATAAGAAGGGCTGGGTGCAGTGGCTGACACCTCTAATTCAGTGCTTTGGGAGGCTGAGGTGGGAGGATCATTTGAGGCCAGGAGTTGGAGACCAGTCTCTACAAAAATAAAATTAAAAAAAAAAAAAAAGAGCCATAAAGGAGGTCTCCATTAAACTGAATTTTTTTTTTTTTGGTAGTTTTTGGCTAGGGCTGGGTTTGAACCCATCATCTCCGGCATATGGGGCCAGCGCCCTACCCCTTTGAGCCACAGGTGCTGCCCTAAACTGAATTTTTAAAGATGAATTTATTGGAGAGCTAGAACAGAGCAGAGTCTCTGCCTTTCTTCTTCCTTTTTAAACTCCCTCTCCAATGACTAATATGTTTTGTTTATAACCACCTGTATGCAAACAGACTAACCCAGCTGCTATCCTATTGAAAATACAGTATCCTTGGCCATAAGCTCAATTTACCAACTTGCATATTCATTTACATGGCAATTCCTACAACCTCACCTCTTAAGAAAACTAGAAAAAATAAAATTAATTACCGAAGGCAGCCAACTGTACAAATATCCAGACCTTCATTCTAGGTGAAAGTTATAGAACAGGACACAGTATACACTGTGGTGGGGGTTTCTAGACAAGTTGAAGCAATTGTGGAGAAGTTAGTGGCTTCTGGACAAGAGCAGCTGTAGGCATGAGAACAGAATGGGGCTTCATATTTACTGTAATTGTCAATCTGTTGTTCACTCAACTAACAGTCAACATAAAGAGTATTTCTCTCTACCTGTCGGAAAGGAAAGGTGAAACTGAGAAATTATGAGCAACCAAACTTGGGATTTCAGAAACTATATCATCTACATTACATAGTATTTTGAAAGATTAATACTATGTTTATTTCAGCACAAAAATTCAAGATTGTTTAAATTCCTTCAGTTAGACTATCCGAGGTGAACTTGCAAGTTTTAACAAAATCTTCTCTCCATGAATTTTCATCGACTGAGTTGGTAGAAAAATTTTCATTTTTCTGAATTTTAAAAATGCACAGTTTTCTACACGTAACACATATGAAATGTATGCTTCCTTATGTATCATTTTTACTCTACAGTTTAAAATTCCTTGGAGGATTTTGTTTGCAAGTACCAAATTCAATTTTATAAATATATATTCATTATCTAATAAAACAAAATGAGCTAGAAAGAGCAAGGATCTGCAGACGTTTTTAACGCAATGCCAGGAAGCCGTATTTTAGACTTTGCAGGCCACTTATATTCTAGGTCACATATCTTTCTTTGTGTCAGTTTTCCTTTTAACAACTCTTAAAAATGTAAAGATGATTTTTAGTTTGTGGACCATACAAAAACAGGCCTTAATGTGACTTAGGGTTCAGAGTCTGCTAACCTCTGAAAAGCCTTAATTTCAGAAACTTACATGTATATAAATAGCTGTAGTACAAAGGAGCTATGTTGATGCTCTACGCAGAAGGATGAAATGTGTGGGTCTATAGAATGGGGTTCTTTCCCAATGTGCTTGCTCTTATCAATGGACCATTATTCATGAAGTTAGAAAGCTAGAGGCCTCAGTCATCCTCAACATGACCCTCTCCCTTTCCCTTACCCCTTGTATTTAATCTACCATCAAGGTCTGTTCATTTAACCTCCTAAACATTTCTCAAAATTGATTCGCTTCTCTCTATTTTGCTGCCATCATGGTATAAAACTATCACCATCCTTAACTCGGAATGTAAGATTCCTAACCAGTGTCTTGAACTCACCCTCGTCTATTTTGCTTCTATACCATAAGTATCATAAGTCTTCTTTTTATTTCTCTCCCGCTTTCCTCTTTTTTCTTTCCTCCCACACACTCCTTTCTCCTCTCTTCCTGAACCTCCCAGGAGGGTAAACAGCTTGCCTAGAGCTGGGTCTGGGTGAAGATAGCATCCATGTGGGGTTGGTGTGTTCTGATGGGGAGTGTCAGGACCCAGGCAAGCTGAAGAAGGCATCCCATGGGGAGAGGGCCGGAATGGGAATAGGGCTGGATCAGGTAGAGGGTGCCAGTGAAGATGGGAGATGAGGGATCAGACTAGGACTGATTAAATAGGTACATATAGTTAAGAGTGCTGGAAGGCAGACTTTTCACTATCTGAGAAGGAAATTGCAAGTACAGAGAGAGAAGAAACTGGAATGAGGCCTGTGATCTGTGGAATTAGATTGGGATTGGAGATATCAGTAAATTCCTGATTATCAGTACGTAGGTAGATAGTGATACAGGTATTGGTGTGAACGTGAGTGTACCTGTGTGTGTGTGTTCCTTGGCTCTGTCCACTGAGAGTGCCTGGGAACAATGACAGCCCAACAGCAAGCAGCCCATCTAACATCCAGATTGGTACTTTTAAATACCATTTTCTACTAAAAGACAGCAGGACTCCTTGAAGTATATTGGCCAAGACCGGGGCGGGGAGGAAAAGGACAAGATGAGCACAACTTGTGCTCCAGAGCAAGAAAGTGCAATAAATAAATAAATAAATAAATAAACCCCAACCAACAACACCCCCCCCCAAGCTTTTAAATAACAACAAAAAACTATGGAAAAATGGCAAAAGGGCATGAAGCCAGCTTAAATGGGGGCCCACGGTCCAAATCTGCTCCGTGATGTGTGGCAGTGTGTGACCAAGGCTTCTCAAACTCTCTGTGTAATCAAAAACAAAAACACAAGTTTATGAGCTCCGTTCCCCAAATTCCAGACACGTCGTCTGTACTGGGACCTGAGGATGTATTTTTTTGTTGTTGTTATTATTATCATCAAGCCCCAAGGTATGTTGCTTAGGTAAGTGGTCTGTGTACTTTGTTTAAAAAATATTATAGCCCAACACACCAGGGGTGGCGGGTTCCAGCCTGGCTTGATAAACAAACAAACACATATATAGATCTACTTACCATAATATCTTCAGGTTTCTGCTGAATTGTACACTTAAAATGGTTAAGATGGTAAATTTTATATTTTATGTATTTTAACACAATTTTTAAAGATTTGAGAAAATAAAAAACTGAAAAAAAGAAACCAAAAACCAAACCATAGATCTAGCCTCTGACTCCCTCTCTCATTTCCCCTGCCTCGTTTCTCATCATTTCCCCGCTACGTCGTGCTGAGGGTGCTAGCGACATGGGGCTACTTTCCCGACCTGCTTTCCCCTGATTAGGAAAGTCAACAGCCAACTCTGTGCTGAGCACTGTTGGAAGAGTGGGTAGATGTGCAAGGCAGATTGCAGTGGCAGCCTCAGTCTTCCAACTGGAGAGTTAGAGGGAGGGTCAAACTCTGAACTTGATGCTTAGATCCCCTCTGTGACCTGCCAGCTGACAGGAAGCCATCCCTCCACACCTTGGCCAGCTCAGACTGTTCTTCCATTCTGTAACTTCCCCTGTCCCCACTAACTGTGCTCTAGGGCAAGCCTTGCCCATCTTCTATACGGGGGCCCTTCAAATGCTGGAAGGTGCTGGGTTACTGCTGCCCCGGCTTCTCTGGGATCAGTATCCCTCATCTTTCCAGTTAGTCCTTGTTAACACACTTTCATTATCTAATGTCCTGCCTTTATTCCTGCTTCTCTCCTCAGAGTGTTTTTTTTTTGAGACAGAGTTTCACTTTGTCACCCTTGGTAGAATGCCGTGGTGTCATTAGCTCACAGCAAGCTCACACTCTTGGGCTCAAGCCATCCTCTTCCCTCCACCTGCCTGGTAGTTGGGACTACAGTGCCCACCACAACATGGCTATTTTTAGAGATGGGGGCTCACTCTTGCTCAGGCTGCTGTCTTGAACTCCTGAGCTCAGGCCATCCATCCGCCTCAGCCACCCAGAGTGCTGGGATTACAGGTGTGAGCCACCGTGCCTGGCCACTCAGGTCGTATTTTTCCTTGTCTATTTCCCTCTGGTAGTTCTTGTGAAATGGCTTGACCAGTGTGAAATAGAGCAGAATCACTGTCTTTCAGAGTCTGGATGTGGTAATTTTTGCCAACATAGCCTGGGAGGTAAAAGGAAATTGACTATTGAAAATATCAAATTTGCTGTCTACTAACATGTTCAGATCTTCATGGACCGCTGCTCAGTCATATTGAACTACATTTCTGCCATGGGGATGTGTTACTGGCTTACACAGTACCTCATTTATTCTATTGATTTAAAGGAAAACAGTGTGAATATGAAATCATGTTGGAGGGTTTCTAATGCTGGTTTGTGGCCCGGGGCTAAAGAATGCTGGTTATCACCTTTCTTTGTGTTTCCTACACGTATTACATTTAGATTTTTCAATTTCTACTCTTAAGTGGTACGTAATAGTTTCTACGTGTCTTCCACTGTCATTTGCTTCCCAGTGGGCTGCAGGCTGCTTCTGGATCAAACCATACCTGACGGCATTCCTCCTGTGCAGCACTCACCCAGGTGGTAGCTGCTTATTAACGTGTGCTGGTCTGGTGAGCAGGCACAATGGAAGGCCAGGCCTGTGGATGGATGCTTGTGGGGCTCGGCCCTGGTTGCCGATGGCTGCTAACATCCAAGCGCATCCTGAGGAACCCACTGCCACCTACGGGATAGTCTTTACAAACAAAAGAAAATTTGAATCTGATCAAGCCTCAGGATACAACGACCAATTTGTAGGAAATACACAAATCGGAACAAGCTGTTAAAGGGCACTGCAAGGATGTAGCTCAACAAAATCCCGGCTGTGGCAAACTTGATAGAACAAATAACCCAATTTCTTTAACTAAAATAAAAATGCAAGAAAAAAATTGATGAAAGGGGAATCTATAAATGAAACAAAGTGTAGAAGAGGTGTTGATTTATCTCAAGGTTTGTGTATTTTATTTGTAATATAATCCAAACAAAAAAAATGTAAAAAATATCTTAAGAAAAATCAGAAAAATACAAACACAGAATACTTTATGATACTAAATAATTATTCATTTCCTAGGTATAGTAGCTGTCAAGAACTAGTGCAGGGAAAGGGAGCAAACCAGAATGGAACTGATAGGGACTGGGAAAAATACAGCATAAGAGAAGAGATGGAAACAAAGGATGGGATTGGAGGGCTGACTGAGCTGATGATGCAGCCAGCACCAAAGCCCAAGATCAGCTTTATTTTATAGCATCTGTATAGGGTTGTTCACAGGGAAGTAGCATAGACAATATGGGGAAATAGCATAAACAAAGGACATAATTTTGGTCTTACAGTACAATTGGAGAACATAAATGGCTTTAATAAACACAAATCATCATTAATAGTTTCTACTCAATTTCATTAATATATGACAAGAATTAAGAGGGGCAAGATCACGAGGATCTCAGCATAGTTGACAAAACAGAGGAAGAACTATGTGACTTAATAGATTCTACTCAGCTTCGTTACCCTGTTACAAGAAATAGGAAGGCAAAGATCACAAGGGTCTCTGCATAGTTAACTGGACAAAGAAAGAGCTGTGTGACTTCTGGCAGAGGGAGCAGGAAGAAAGGAATATGGCTGTTTCGGGAATGGAGAAGCAGTTGGGGGTTCATTCCCTGAATGTTCCCCAGGCTGTGAGGGCTCTGCCAGTCTCACAGCCCACTCTCCACAAATAACAGTTGGTGCCAATCATAATCGCGAAAGACAATCCTGAACGCTAAAATCCTGAAAGCTGATTCTGAGGAAGTGATTAGTGTGTTTTTGCTTATACACAGGCTAGTTGTGTCATGTTAGTTACATCATGTTAGGTGGAAGATTACCTTGATAATGTCTTTATTTGGAAATTAAGTACAGTTTAAAATGTGTTGGGTTCCAAATTGACAAGGGTGGACTTAATTTTATGTGTTGACTGGATTAATGAACACCTAGAAACCTGGAAAAACATTATTTTGACTGTGGCTGTGAGGGTGTTTACAGAGGAGATTAATAGGTGAGTCTGAGTGGACCAGGGGAAAAAAACCTGTCCTCAATGTTGCTGTCCATCGAATCAGCAGTGCCCTGGAAAGAACAAATATGGGAGACGACTTTTTCTCTCTCTGAGCCTAGACAGACTTATCCCGTTGTGGTTTTTGATCAATCTCATCAAAAAACTTAGGTTGTTTGTCACACTATTTTAGATGATCACAGTTACAAAGTTAAACTTGCGTTTAAAGCAAAGTCCTGGGCTGCGTGTTGGGGCTCACACCTGTAATCCCAGCACTGCCTGTAGTCTTCAAGTCTTCAGGACCCCTACATCCTTTTGTTGCGGGAAGACGAGGCCTATCGGAGAGAAAGAGCACCCAAACACCACATTCATAAGAGGAAGGGCTTTATTCATCAGCCGGGAGCTTACGGCATAGATTTTCAAATGGCTGCGCTCCCCGACTGGCTTGGTCTTTCCCTTTTTATTGACAATCAAAAAGTCCCATACCATAGGTGCCCTTCTCATTGGCCAGTTTGAATCAAGCGGGAGATGCTAGTCCAGCCCCTACAGAACTACAGGATTTCACGGAACTTGGAAATTTCCAGATTCCAGGAAGTCAAGCCTACAAATTCCCAAGAGCTGAGTCACCATGGAGAGGACCCTGCGGGTGCATCCTTGCGGTTTCCCTGAGAAGACCTGTTCTCCCAGACCTCGCCCTTCTCGGGTATCCTCTCTCACTTTCAGCTAGGAAAATGATTTGGAAGATGCAACACCTTGAGACATTGGGAGTTGCATGGGGTATTCCTCTGATGAAATGAGCCTCCAATGAAAGAAATGCTTATCGCAAAGACATTGCTAGTTAATGGTTTGTCACTTTAGTGGGGGAGGAGTGGCCTGACGCAGCCCTCCCCTTAAGCCCCTGGATTGAATTATGTCAGTGATAATCTGTGCTAATGCACTCCCTCCTGTCAGCATTTACAGAAAAATTTTGAATTTCTCTGTGCTTATTAAATGTTTTAGCTTGCAAAGATGAGTCAGGAGGCAGGGATGACCTGGAAGATGGCTCACACAGCTGTTATCACTGGCACTATGATTTGATAGCTTTCCCTGTAGCTGTGGGGTTGGTTAACAATTTTGCTTCCATGCTCATATGTTAATTTAAGGCTCTCCTCTGTGTCCCCCTTTTGTCCCTAGCTTCATGTTCTCCCGGTTATGTAATTCTCTTCCACAGCTTACCTATCAGCAGTGTGCTGCCGCCGACTATCAAATCCTTCTGTTTTATGTCAAGAACCATGTACTTGACCAACTACTGGGCATCTGCACTGGAATGTCACAGACCCACATGTGACGTATACATTTCCCGTTATACCTCTTATCTGAGAATGGCACAAAGATCAATTTCATCACCAGACTCAGAACTTGAAGATTCTTCTTTTTCTTCTCCCCTTCTCTTCTCTCCTATGAACAATAAGTCTTGAAATCCTGAAGAACTCAGGTCTTCATATGATTTAAAAACACTTGCTCCGGCTCGGCGCCTGTGGCTCAATCGGCTAAGGCGCCAGCCACGTACACCTAAGGTGGCGGGTTCGAATCCCCAGCCCGGGCCCACCAAACAACAATGATGGCTGCAACCAAAAAATGGCCAGGCGTTGTGGTGGGCACCTGTGGTCCCAGCTACTTGGGAGGCTGAGGCAGGAGACTCGCTTGAGCCCAGGGGTTGGAGGTTGCTACGAGCTGTGATGCCATAGCACTCTA
>CAUYQV010153234.1:0-23927 GCA_963574575.1 Galagoides demidoff
TTATTGTTTTAAAACGTTCTGATTCTACTCTCAGAGAGTTTCACTTGTACCCCTGTAAGATAAACCTCAAAAATGGTCCCTCCAATCCCCCTCCAATCCCCCTCCCTCCACCCATTCCATCCCACCCTTCTTAAGACAACACCCTCCACCTTCTGCCAGACGTCCTCGGTGCGCTCAGGGGCGCTGCGGTAGGCTTGAGAGATGTCACTCACAGGGAAGGACATGAAGCGCAGTGTGTGGTTGCTGTGGGACACAGTAGCACAGGTGGGTAGGGGAATAGGAGAGGAGGGGAGGCCCTGCCTCCTTTATTGTGAGAAAAATCTACCCCTTGTTCATGATTTCCCGCTTCTGTGCCCTTCCAAATATTTCTGTGCATATAGGTCAATGGGGCTGGGGTGGGGTTGAGGTAGTTTGGGCCTGGTCCAGGTATGGGAAGGCTGAGGGCTTGGATTAGAGCAGGGCCCTGTTCCACTCACCTCTCCAGGGCCCTTGCGATGTCCAGGAAGCCCAGCGCAGATGTATTGTTCCGATCCCACAGGATAGTTCTGAGGGGAGGATGAACACCAGTTTATCATCCTTCCCTCTGGTCTCGATTGAGGCTGGGGACATAGCCCTTCCTGGAACCCTCCCTCCTTTCTTGGGTAGTGAGGCTGACTCAGAGATGGTTCTGAAGGTCGTGGGGATCTTCTGGAAGTGGGGGTACAGAGCATCAAGGCAAGTAGAGAGCATATGTGTATGTAGGGGGAAGAACTGGGGGTCTAGGTCAGAGGGGAAAAGTGTGGGTCCTACCTGAGGGAGGAGTTGATCTGCAAGGCCTTAGACAGCATCTTAGCCCCAATGTCCTCCATGCCATTGCCACTCAGATCCACCTTGGCCAGGCAGGTGTTGCTGCCCAGGGCATTGATGAGGATGCTGGTGCGCAGCTTTAGTCGGGAGTCTGCCACCGACAGTGACTGCAGGGACTGTGTGGGCAAGTAAGGGTTGGGCCTGGTCCCCACAGCCCCCTGCTGCTGCAGGTACCCTCCCAGGCCTAGGCACTCACGCAGTCCTCTTCCTGGATCAGCTGCACTAGCTTGTGAAGAATCTCTTCTAGGGTCCTGTGGGGAGAGGGGGCTCAAAGTAGGAGGGGACAGGGCTGGGGCCACATCCTTAGAGGAGGAGAGACGTGGCCAGAGATAACACAGTAAGCAAAGAGGATGAGTGGATGAGAGGATGGGTGCCTCACTTGGCCTTGACATTGAAGTTCTTGCCCAGGAATAGGTGCTTGAGAGACTTGTTCTTGCCAAGTGCAGGCACCAGTGTCAGGAGGTCTGAGTCGAACCCTGGTCAGCAGATGGGAGAGACCTGACCTTGAGGGCTGAGGATCACTGGTGTCTCTTTAGGGCTTGTTCCTCACACTCTAGACCCTTCTCCCACCTGGCTCCCAGGGAAGGGAGAAGCCTACACTCACCATTATCAGACAGATCCAGGCTGCCCACACAGGTGACAGCTCCCAGCTGCTCCTGCAAAGCCTGGGCTCCTGCTGAGCGGAGCTGTAGGGACAAGGTATGGTGTGGAAAACAGGGCTTATGGTGGGTGATAAGGCATCTTTAATGCTTAGAGACCAGAGTGGCCAGGACTTAAGGTCACAATGAGACTTGAGTTTTAAATTGTAAAGGTCCCTTCTCTGCTGCAGACCACTCCCTCCCTCCAGGTGGAAAGATAGCTACTTCTAAGACAGCTTGCTCCTGCCCTCTGCTGGGGAAGCCTAGAATCTCCCACCGAAAGCTTTAGGGGAGAGAGATTGGAGACTGAACTTGAACAGCCTCTGCAAAGAGGGCCACAGCTCACAGACTGAGGCCGGTAAGTAGAGGTGTGGTCAGGTCAGAGGTAGCAGAGCGATAGCCTGGAGGTGGGATGGAGCCAGGGTTTGCTTATGATCTGAGAAATGCCCACCAGGTGGGGGCTGAGGGCGCACCTCACAGCTGCTGAGGTCCAGGTGCAGATCACTGAGGTGACTGTTGAAGGAGAGCCCCTGAAGCAGTGCCCTGTAGGTGGAAGGCAGGAGGCACAACTTTACCCCTCCCTGCTCCTCATGGTTCCCTTGAATGCCCCCAACCCTGCACCCACCCGACCTGAGGGCCTCCAGGGGCAGCTTCGTGGCAGACAGGTTGATGTGGCTCAGAGTGTAGGTGCTGCTGAAGAACTGCTTGAAGGCCGGTGGGCCCTCCCGACACTTCCTGTGGGGACCCGTGGGGTCAGTGAGGGAGAGGGATAGCATGGCTAACCCCAGCTGCCCCTGTAGCTCCTCCTGTTCCCACCTGTGGGAGCAGCTGTTGCGAGCCAGGTTGAGGTAGGTAAGGTGGGAGCAGCAGCCGTGAAGCAGGGCACCTAGGAGCTGTGTGAGAGACACAGTGGTTCTCAGAGGGGCTGGGAGGGGTGGGCCAATAGGGACAGGACTCCCTGTCCTTCCCCATCAAGGTCCTGACTCTTTACTCCCATGATCAGTCTATGGGTGCTCCACTGTGGATGTCTACTCAGCTCCCTGAAGCCTCAGTTTTTCCCTCTGTAGAAAGTGGGTCTGGTCCCTGCCTGACTTCCAGGGGGTGGGGTGAGGATGTTAAAGCCAGGGCCCCCACTGGTTCCAAAGATGCCTTTGTTCAAGTCAGGGAAAGCATCCTTCCTTTGTGGATTCAGGCCTGCCAGGGTGCATAACTGGGGGGACAGAGCAATGGGTAGCTGTCAGGTACAGCCAGCATGACCTCATGACCCAGATAAAGCACCAGGGTGGGAGCTATCGATGTTGCCTTATGATTCAGCTGAACCTGAAGTCATCCCAACAACTCTGCCTGCCTCTGCACTCAGGGATGGGGTTATGTGAGACAGAGGCCTGCCCTGGCCTCCCCAAATCACCTCAGAGTGGCTTCTCACTACCAAGCCCTCACCGAGTCAATGGCGCAGTCAGTCCCTGACAGGTCCAGGTGCACCAGGGCATTGGGCTGGGCCAGGAAACTGTAGAGGGCCTGGAGAAGGAAGGACAGAGGGGCTGTGGGGGCAGGGACAATAGAGTCTCTCCACCTCCAGAGCCACAGGGCAGAAGCCTGGGTCCTGAAGCCTAACCATGCTTCTCAGGGGGCTGAGGCTGTGTTCTGTGGACTCACATTTGCCTCGTCTGTGGCGAGCAGCCCAGGGTTCTTGCTCAGGTCCAGGTATCGAAGGGAGCTGGCAAAGGCAGGGTTGGCCCCGAAGGTCTGGCCGAGCGCCTGGAGCCCTGAGCACAGCGGGCACTGGGCTGGGTTGGCCCCCATCCCCACATCTTCCCCTCAGTACATAACTCCCCCTTCCAAACTGTGGCTCCCTCTGGGCCTCCCTGACTCCTCTTCCTGCCTGTCTAGATGGGGCTGCAATGGTCAGAGGGAGGGGGCAGCTCAAGACCTGCCAGGCAGCTTTGTCACCACTTGGGGTGTCTGGGATGGCGGGTCAGTGTGTAGGTATACCCCTGGGACTCAACACCAGGCAGCACTGGGGGAGGGTCAGAGGTCAGGGTTTCCAGTGCAAGTACCTCGAGGGGAAATGGCAGTCTTGGCCAGGCACAGTTTGGTGAGGCCAGTGGGGAAGCAGAGGAGCTGCTGGCTCAGACTAAGGAAACCTGGGAAGTAGAGAGAAAATTGGACCCAGTGGGTAGTGGGTACTGGTGGTGCAGTCAGAATGCTGACTCAAGTCGGGTACAGCCCTGGGGTTGAGGCTGGAGGTGTTGGGGCAGGGGCTGAAATCAGGCTGGAGAGCCCCTCTTGAGACCTGGGCTGGGCTCTGGGCTAGGACAGGGATCTGCATTGCAGTAGGGATAGGATTCAGGGCTGGGCTTACCCTTGTCCTCGATGGGGTTGTGGGACAGAGTGAGGGCATGCAGCACACAGCTCCCGTTCTCCCCAAACACCCCGGCCAGCTTCTGGACAAAGTCCCTTCAGGGTAGGGGAGGAAGGATTATCCTGAGCTGAGCCCCAGCCCCCAGCCCCTGGGCTTCCCCTTCTCCTCTTCCCGCCTGGCTGACTGGGGCTGCAATTGTCAGATGCTCCTATGGGGGAAGCAGCTCAAAACCTGCTACCACTCTGGGGTACCTGGGAGCATTCCACACCTTGGGAAGTTGTGTTGAGACAAAGCCCAAAGCTTCTGGCTCTCAAGACTGCAGCAGCCCACCCTGCTTTGTAGTGGATGGAAAAATAGGATGGTGCATGGAGTATCCTGGGGAAGGACCACGGAGCTGGGGTCAGGAAACTTAGGCCTGAGTCTCAGCTTGACCACTGACTTGCTTTGTGTCCTCTTTGGACCTCAGTATCCTCTTTTGTAAAGTGAGGAGCTGAATGAGAGAGTCCAGAAGCCCATATCATGCTCGGAGGTTCTGGGCCCTAGACTATAGCAAGGGAGCACTACTGCTCAAGGAGGAGGCAGGCCTCACGTTTTAAGCCCGGCGTTGTCCAGCACCAGTTCTTCAAGGCTCCCCGACTTGCTCAGGGTATGTAGCACCTGTTCTAATACTTCAGAGCCCTGAGGACAGAGGGGGTCCTGAGATTAGGGGCCAAGGAGGCACTTTCCCCCTTACCAAACCCTCCTGGTTCTTACCAGCCGCAGGTCCTTGCAGTATAGTTTGGTGAACCACTGGTTGTAGGCCAGGGCTGCTACCATTAGGGCCAAGTCTCTGTGGGGACACAGAGCAGGAAGGAAGGTGGTAAGCAGGTGGCTGGGGCAGGTAAGAAGAGACCAGGGATGGGGCTTGGTGCTGTAGCTCAGTAGTTTAGGTGCTGGCCACATGCACTGGAGCTGGTGGGTTCGAACTCAACCTGGACCTGCTAAACAACAATGACAACAACAACAACAAAAAGACAAGCCAGGCATTGTTGTGGTGGGTGCCAGTAATCTCAGGTACTTGGGAGGCTGAGGCAAGAGAATCGCTTAAGCCCAAGAGTTTGAGGTTGCTGTGAGCTGTGATGCCATGGCATTCTACCAAGGGTGAATAGTGAGACTCTGTCTCAAAAAAAAAAAAAAAGAGACACTGTACCCCATGACTGCATTAATGTACACAGTTATGATTTAATAATAAAAAATCTCAAGTATCTAAGATGAATCTAACAAACTAATGTGGGAAAATACTTTTAACTTTCTTTTTAAAAGGTCTAAATATGGCTCGGCGCCTGTGGCTCAAGCGGCTAAGGCACCAGCCACATACACCTAAGGTGGCGGGTTCAAATCCGCAGACTGGGCCCGCTAAACAACAATGATGGCTGCAACCAAAAAATGGCTGGGTGTTGTGGCAGGCGCCTGTAGTCCCAGCTACTTGGGAGGCTGGGGCAGGAGACTCGCTTGAGCCCAGGAGTTGGAGGTTGCTGTGAGCTGTGATGCCATTGCACTCTAGCCAGGGGGATAGCTTGAGGCTCCGTCTCAAAAAAAAAAAAAAGGTCTAAATATATGAAAGAGGTAGATTTATGCGATAAAAGACTCCAAAATTAAAAAAAAAAGAGAGAGAGAGAGAGAGAGAGACCAGGGATGGGGCATTGGGTGGGGAAAACCTAGATGGATAGATGGCAGTGGGAATTGGGGACATAGAGCTGGGGCTATGAGTGGGATCAAAGGGAGATCCTGGGAAAGGCTAGGGTTCAGCTGAGGTGGGGAATTTGGGGTTGAGACTCTGCCCCATCTGTTTACCTGCTCTCCAAGTGGCTGAAATCCAAAAGATTGAACTCCCGGTTATCTTCAGCATGGTAGATGGTGTCCACATCCTTGGAGAAGTGAAACTTACTCACACTTGTTTCCCCCTCTCAGTTCCCTCCTTCTGGGTCCCACCTGTCCCCTTCCAGGTCCCTGCCCAACGCACCCATTGCACCTCCTCTCGGCAATGCAGACCATTGTAGTCACATAGGGCAGCATAGGTCTCAGAGAAGCCACCTGTGGGGCAGGAGATGGGCTGGTTCCATGAAGGGTAAGTAGATGAGGAAGCAGCTTGGGGTTCAAGGAACAGTTAAGGCCACTTTATGTGCCAGTGCCCTGGGTTCCTGCCATGCCATGAACCACCTGATGTATGAGAGCTGTGGACCCCCTGGGACACCCCCTGGCAACATACCATGCACAAGGGACTCTGGCTGTGAGGCAGAGTGGTTTAGGGCTCACTTTCCTCATGTCTCCCCCTGCTTACCACAGACACTGTGGGTGGTAGATGTGGAAGTCTCAGAGTTGGGGGATGTGTCTCGGGGTCCCTCTGGAGTGTCTGCATTTCCACGCCGGATCAAACACCTGGGAACAAATCATCCCCAAAAGAGCTAGAAGGAGGCTCTCAGTTCTCCTTTTATACCTCCTAAATCCTCAGGAAGAGCCAACCTGGGGACATGAGAGCTCTTCTCCTTGCTGTCCCAGGAACCCACATCCAGGGGAAGGAGGGAGGGAAGAAATTTCCCTGTTGTTTAATGCCTAGAGAGACCCTCATTTGCCACTCACCCAGGGCCAGGGCAGACCTTGGAGAGGGCAGAGCTCACATGTCGTGTCACCTGGTCCACACTCTCTGCTGATGGCAGCCGCATGCTCACCATGCCACGCTCTGTCTCCACCAGGATCTGGGGGAGATTGAGCAACAGAGCCTCAGACTCAAATCCCTCTCCCCCCTCTTCCAGCTGGCCCAATAGTGGTGACCCAGCCCTGGTGCTCACCTGGTTCTGACTGAGCGTGTTGAAGGCACGGATCTCCAGGACATTGAAGGAACTCTCCACCTGGGAGGGATGGAGAGGCTCAGCTCCTGGTGAGGACCTGAATCACCAGGCTTGGGAGGGAGGGAGCATGCCAGGTGCTCTCTTTCTCCTCAGCCCAACTCACCTTGGCTGGGACTTTAAGGGGGAAAAGGTGGAGGCGCCAGGAGGTCAGGGCCTGCAGAGTAAGGGAAAGAATATCAGTAGCTCATGGCAACTAACTCAGCCCTGGTGCCCCTGCCCTCCTTTAGCCCTCAGCTCTTCTCTGGGAGTCCCCCGTCTCCTGCCCTACCCTGGGCTCCTGGGCGTCAACCCAGGCCAGCTTTGCCCCTACCCCCGGGCTTTGCCTCCTTGGTGCTCACCCACCTGTCTCCCCTGCCCCAGGCTCCCTCTATTGGCCAGAGGCCCTTACCAGCCACACCTCCCTCCCCAAGCCCAATGCCCTCACCAGCACTCGATCCTCAAACTTCTTAGGCTTTGTCTCCAACTTCACACGATGTTGTTGGAGCACAGACCCTTGGCTCAGGCACCTGCGGATGCTGTCTGAAGGTGGGTAGGGGCCTGCTCAGAATTCCCTTTACCCTTACCCTGGCCACCTCCACCTCCCCAGGGCTTTCCAGATAGAGGCAGGGGCAGATGGGAGGAGAGAGAAACAGAGAGACAAAGAACAGGGACAGAGATCTTTCCTTCTTGGGTGACTTTTCTCTCTCTCCTTTTTTTTTTTTTTTGACTTTTCTTATTAGAGACAGAGTGGAGTATGGAGAAAACTCTGGCTCCTGATGTCCCTGAGTCAGGGGACAGTTGCTGACTCTCTCTGTGGGTGGATGTGTCTTACACTTTTGAGAGTGTGAAGGATTTTTCCAACCCGTGCACTACAACAGCTATCGACACATACACAGTGAGTCAGTGTGTGGGGGTGTGGGGGTGTCCCTCTGACTGTATTCTAGGTGGTCTGGGTGTGAGTGTATGCCTTTACTACGAGTGTGTGCATGCTTCTTGAAGATGTCGGGGAGGCTGAGTATGCTATTGGTGGGGCTGGGTAAGTGTGAATGAGTATGTTGAAAGGGGCACAGGAGCCAGGTAGTTCCTGTGTGTGTGTGTGTGTGTGTGGGTGTGTGAGAGGGGGTGAGAATGGAGGGGGGTTGGAAGGAGTTAGTGTTTAAATGAGCCCCATACCCATCTGCTGGTAGAATCATCCAGATATTGTATGTGTCTGTGTGTGTGTGTGTGGTGGGGGTGTGGTTTCTGTGAAAATGTATTTACACACATCTCTTGATTGTGCTTGTGTGTGTGCAGGTGTGGGAAGTCGCCACAGTGCACCATGCCTCTGAGTATCCTTGAGCATCCTGCGCTTTGCGTGGGCTAGGCTGTGCTCCCGCCTCCAGGGGTCGGGGTTGTGGCAGTGCTGGGGCCTTCGCCTTGGTTTGGGCTAGGTCTGAGAAGCACACAAACAGGAGAGGCCTTGCTTGAGGTATGGGTGGTGGGAAGTGCGAAGGGGACAGGCTGGTTGGAGGGCTGTGGGAGGTGAGCCGCAGAGCCCCTGCTTTTGGTTTTAGCTCCAATCCTGGGCCTCTTCCCTGACTCCTTTCTTTGCCCTACTGGCCCGGGCGCTGCCCGGCACTTATGGGCTCTTCAGGGACAGTTCTGGGGCGGGGCCGGGAGGAGGGAGGGTGTTGGCCAAGCAGCGGTCAGGACCAGGGGCAGCTCCTGTCCCCGGCGGGGCGGGCCTGGCCCCGCCCGGCGGAAAAGCGAGGACTCTCCGGAGGGGAGACTGGACGCTTAGCCGAGGAGTGGGCCAGGGACGCTGAGAGTCAGCCTCAGCGAGCGCAAGGGAACTGCACCTGTCACGGAAGAGCGGGACGGGCGGCTCCGGGACGAAAAGGTCCTGACAGGGTGAGGCGTGGAGGGTAGCAGAGGATGCTCCAGGGACAGCGATCCCAGGTTGGGATGCAGGGGCAGGGGGCTGCCTTGGAGCCGGGATGCATGGGGGAGGGGCGTGAGGCACCTGGCTGGGGTGTACCGCGGGGAGGAGCGCACTGGGTCTGGGATGCTCCCGGACCGGGCGTCCCAGAGACCAAGGCAGCTTCGTACCTTGCAGCTCCCTGGTGAGCTCCACGCTGGCCTTGGCCATGGCGGCCGCCGCTGCTGCTGCTGCAGAAAAGCCGCCGCCGCCGCCGCCGCCGTCGCCCGGGAGCCGCGGCACATGCTAGACCCGGCTCCGGCAGGGCCCCGGCGCCGAGCGCTGCAGCAGCGGCGGAGCCCGCTCCCGTCAGGGGCGGCTGCGCGAGCGCTCCTCCCCCCGCCTCAGAGCGCCCGGTCTCCCGCCCCGCCCGGAGAGGTGCCGGACTGAGCATGCGCGCCGGGCGGCTGAGCCGCGTGAGACCCCCAGCGCGCTCGCGCAGACCCCTCCCGTTGGCTCCGGGGTAAGCGGCCCAGTCCGCGTGGCCTGCTGTTTGGGCAGTCTCCGGGGCTGGGGGCTACTTTTCGTGTCACTCAGTCCTTAGGCACCGTCGGCAGAACCCATTTCTTTTGTTTGTGGGCCTGGGAACCCCTCCCTAAGTTATTCTCGAAGGGCCCCTCCCTTTCCCCCAGCCGGCTCGGTACCGTCCAGCTTGTCCTTGCTGACCTGAGAGGTGACTCCGGACCGAGTGCGATGCCAGAGAGGACCTGGCCGGATCTGGGGGAGAATTCGTCCAGCCTCGGGGATCCCTGTGGCGTCCTTGGCACTATCCCTGGGGATGTGAGGCTGAGAGTAGCACCTGGGAGTTCCCGTACCACCTCCTCCCAGCTGGCAGCTCTGCAGACACCTCACCCCCACCCCTGAGCATCACATTTACGTCCTGGAGACAGGGAGGAGGGCTGGGGGGATCCAGAGATTCAACCTGCCCAGACTTCTGCTCTCTGCTCAGCTAAGGACCCCACACTGAGAAATGAACACATTGATTCAAAGCAGTAGAATCATCTGCATTTTATTTGCACTTCATTTGCAAGTTGTTAGTTTCCAACCCTGCTCCTTCCATGCCAGGTTTCTTCTTTCCTAATCTTTCCAGTTCTCCAGAGGCCCAGAAAAAAAAAAAAAAGTATATATATTTGCTGGTCTTAGCTGGGTATGTTCAGCCTTCTCAGCAAGTCTACCCTGTGTTCTCAGGGGAGGCCTTTATCCAAGGCTCCAGCAACAGTGGGAATCTTCTAAATACCCGGCCTTGACTCAGGAAGGCTGGATCTTGTTACAGGGCAGACTGATTTTGTGAGGTGAGCAGTGTGATGGGGATAGGTGGGAAAGGCCAGGGGATGAATGCTGGAACAGCACCCAAGAGCTGAAGCCCACCTTTGTCTGCCCTGTGGACTGTCTTCATTCAGCTCCTCAGAGCCGGGATGGGGTTCCTCCACCCACCACCACTGTCTCCCCAGTGATGTAGCTGGCATCTTCAGAGCACATGAAAGACACAATGCCTGCACACTCCTCTGGCTTGCCTATCCTGGGGGATAAGGGAAACAAGGAAGAGAATAAAAGTCAAACAGGCCAGGCCCCTCACCTGGCTCACAAGGAATTAAATTTGCTTCTCAAGAATTAGCAGATGATTTTTCAGGACCAGTGTACTTCCCACCTATTAAATAGGGTTACAAGGAGGATAAGCCGTTACAATTTAGTATAAACATGCTATACTCTACAAAAACCATTACATACAATATTCATATAATATAGAGACACACTGGTTTTTAGAGAGCTCAAGACACCAAAATTCAAAGTTATATATAGAAAAAGGTGAGCAATTATTTTATATGTTGAAAGAATTTGTTTCACATGTGTGCATATGACTCAAGTGTCAGGGAGTCTGTGTGGCAATAAAAACTGTGTTTAAAATGATTCCATTTGTATAGGTCCAATTTATAGACAGCTTTTCCAGGAATCTATATTTGTCCCTTAAAGCCAGGTTCATTTTGTAAGAATGTGCTAATTCTCATTGTTTGCACAGTTAGGACTTTAATGTGACTGCCATGGAATGCCCTAGGGGTGGGTAGTGTAACTCAAACTTAGAAGGCCTGAATTAGTGTTTTAGTGGTTCTCCATCCTAGCTGCACCTTGCAAGCATTTGAGAGGCTTAACCAAAAATCCAACCCAAGCAAAGAGTGTGCTCCCATTGCAAATGGAAGGGAAATAAGACTAAGGGAAATCTCTTTATATGCAAAACAATAACCACCAAAAATGTCCTGGACCCAACTGAAGAATCTCTAGGAGTGGAGCTGGAGCATCGGTAGTTTACAAAGTGATTCTAATGTGCATCCAGGATTGACATACATGGGGCGAGATTATTCACTGGGGGCTCCAGGATGACAATACCCGCACTAGAGAGTTGTGAACTAGGCCTGGCAGTTCACTAGGCATAGTAGTTCATGCCTGGCACCATAATGGCTTTGGGAGGATTTCAGGGAGTCTAGGCATTTGTCCTTGAGCGGACAAGATGTAGAAGCTGAAGATAAGAGAGTACCCAGAAACCAGAAGGTGGAGAGAGGCAGGGAAACTATAGGAAAGGGAGCCAGACAAATGTGCCTGAACAGTTCAGCCAGCTTACTGAGGAAGAGAGTAACTTCCTTAGAGGGAGTTTAGAGCTTAGTAAAGCTCTTTATTCCTTTATTTGGATTATAGGATCATCCACCCGAGCCTTGGAAACATGACTTTATTCAAGGGGAAATAAAAAAAGCATCATTTTGGTTTTGGTACCCACAGATGTCCAGAGGTGGAGGCAAACACCCAGGTGGAGAGAGGAGTCAGAGTTTCTCCCAGAGCGCTGCTCTACTGAAACGCAGATACCTCTGTATTTGCCATTTGTAATAAAAGCACACTCTTGGCTTGGGTCATTGCAGTGATAGAGTGTTTATGAACTTGTGAAGTCTGTGAGCCAGAAGAGAGCATGCCCATGTTATCTGTGGGTCTGAGGTAGTGAGCTATGGGCTGTGTTAGGGACCAGACCTTTCCATCTTCACTCCTTCTAGCTCTCCCCTGTGACAGCCTTACCTTCTTATGCGAAGGGTTTCTTTCATGGTTTCCTCTCTTGCCTTGTCCATCCAGAACTGCAGGAATAAGGGAAATCTCTTTATATGCAAGAAGAGGAAACAGAGGGACAGAGAGGGAAGAAAGAAACTGCTTGTCCTCACATGCGTTCAGAGGAAGAATGGAGAGACTCATTCATTTCACTTCTACATTTTCCTGGCCCTCAGCTCTCCCCACCGCCCTTTTCTGTTTCTTTCACCTCAGGTTCTAATGAGGCATTTCACTGTGTTTCTCTAATTCTCACCCACTTAAGGAGAGAGGAAACGGTGGGAGTAGAGTCTGAATTCCTTAGTTTCCTCCCTCTACCTCAGGAAGGAGTGTACAAGTCTGTTCTGGTTAGGGTGGCTGGTACAGATAGGGAATATGGAAAAGTCCAGGAAGGAGGGGATAGGGAGTAGATGAGGACTCAGACACTGGCTTCCCCATCCAAGAAGATGGATATCCTGCAAGGGATTCCAGTAGGATGCAGGGCTCTTCTTCCTCACCACACTGCTGAAGCTAGTCTTGATAAGTCCAGGTGCCAGGCAGTTCACCCGAATGTTCCTCGGGGCCAGCTCTATGGCCAGGTTCTTGGTAAGGCCCAGCAAAGCTGTTTTACTAACATTGTAAGGGCCCAGGCCCTGGAGAAAAAAGAGAATGGGTTAGATGCATAGTTTCCAGGTCATTCTTGGTTCTTATTATTAGTCATAAAGGTCAATAGGGTATTTCCCGTAGAGTCATGGCTAGACATTCCTTCAGTTATGGGTCAAGGAGCAAGGCTTCTATTGTGGGAAGGGAATTGGTGGTGTGATTCTAAAAGGGGACACAAGGTTCTCTGGGCAACTGGAGGGATGGAAAGATGTGAGATCGAAGACAGAAGAAGTGGCAGACAAAAGATTTCTTACAGGAAATGGATTGAAGGCTGCTATGGAGGCCACGATCACCACTGAGCCGCCTCTGGAAAAAGAAGAGAGCTGATTTTCTCAGGTGGAGACCACTCCCTCAGCCCACGTACCCCATCTCACCCTGTCTCAGTCGCTGTACCCGCGTTTCTCCATTTCTGGCAGCACTGCCTTTGTCATCAGGACTGTGGCCTTCACATTAATGTCCAGAATCTGAAGGAGAGAGAAGGGAAAACAGCATGAGGATGAGCATTGAAGAGCCACGGGGTGAGGATTTATAGTGTGTTCCTGTTTGATGCAGATCTTGGGGATGATCTACCTGGGCCTTACAGGTGATGAAACCAAGGTTCAGGGAGAAGTAGCTCTCACCTGCTCCTCAGCTAGCTATGACATAATAAGTTCAGATGAGAAAAAATGGAGCCCACTTCTCCTTGTTTCCTAATCAGACAATTAGAATTTGGCCAGAATAGGCCTAACCTTTCAGGGCTGCTTTGGATTTGAGCTGGGTTTTCTGTTTCTTTGAAATAGAGGGAGCCTAATTGGCAGCTTCCTCAACTTGCCCTGCAGGGGGTCATGTTCCTCAGGGAAAACATGGCCTGTCCTTGGGCACTTGGGTTGCTCCAGAATTTCTCTGGTTTTGGAGCTTATGGAGGGAGGTGCTCTTGGCCTTCCAGGATTGACTGGCTGGCTGGATGTTACTGGAGAGTGTGGTCATGAGGAGGCACCTCTGAGGAACCTGAGGTATAGGCTATAATCAAACCCATATTCATAATTTAAAGTAAACCTGTTATCCCTGCTTACATTCTAGATAACTTCTTATTTAAAAAATTCTCGTCTTACAGAAAAAGTGAAATAGAATGAAAAACCTAGATACACTTCACTTTTTGCCCCATTTGCCGTCTCTATTTATCTATACAATTTTTAAAAATGAATCATTGGCTGGGTGCGGTGGCTCACACCTGTAATCTTAGCACTCTGGGAGGCTGAAGTGAGTGGATTGCCTGAGCTCAGGAGTTCAAGACCAGCCTGAGTAAGAATGAGACCCTATCTCTAAAAATAACTAGGTGTTATGGCAGGTGCTTGTAGTCCCAGCTACTTGGGAGGCTAAGGCAAGAGGATCACTTAAGCCCAAGAGTTTAAGGTTGCTGTGAGCTATGACACTACAGCACTCTACTCAGGGTGACAAAGTGAGACTCTGTCTCAAAAAAACAAAAAAAGAATCATTGAAAGTATGTTGCAGACATAACAATGCTCTATTTGTAACTACTTCTAGCACACATTTCCAAATAATAACAATTATTTTTTTAGGGCGGCGCCTGTGGCTCAAGAAGTAGGGCGCCAGCCCCATATACCAGAGGTGGCAGTTTCAAACCCAGCTCCCAGTCAAAAAAAAAAAAAAAGAATATCCTTTTACACAACCACAATCCATTATCACACTGAGAAGTTCAATTTTATCTAATATGTTGTTCATAATACAATTTCCTCAGTTGTCCCCAAATGTCTTATTTATTTATTTTAGAAATGTCTTTTTTTTTTTTAAATTGAGACAGAGTCTCACTTTGTCACCCTTGGTAGAGTGCTGTGGTGTCGCAGCTCACAGCAACCTCAAACTCTTGGGCTTAAGTGATTCTCTTGCCTCAGCTTCTCTAGTAGCTGGGACTACAGGCATCTACCACAATGCCCAGCTAGAAATGTCCTTTTCTGAAAAATCCAAGGTTTAATCAGGGATCAGCTATTTCACTTAGATTGACGTATGGTGATATTTTGAAAAATGTAAAATCAGAAAAAAAATACAGGCATACCTCATTTTATTGCACTTTTCAGATATTGCACCTTTTATAAATTGAAGATTTGTGGCAACCCTGCTTTAAGAAAGACTTTTGGAACCATTTTTCCAATAACATGTGCTCATTTTGTGTCTCTGTGTCACGTTTTGATAATTCTTTTTTTTTTTTTTTTGAGACAGAGCCTCAAGCTGTCACCCTGGGTAGAGTGCCTTGGCATCATAGTTCACAGCGACCTTCAACTCCTGGGCTCAAGTGATTCTCTTGCTTCAGCCTCCCAAGTAGCTAGAATTACAGGTGCCCACCACAACACTAGGCTGTTTTTTGATTGTAGTTGTCATTGTTGTTTGGAGGGCCCAGGCTGGGTTTGAACCCACCAGCTCTGGTGTATATGGCTGGCGCCTTTGCCACTTGAGCTACAGGTGCCGAGCCACATTTTGATAATTCTCACAATACTTCTGACTTTTTCATTTACTATATCTTTTATGGTTATCTGTGGTTAGCAATGTTTGATGTTCTTATTGTAACTGTTTTAGGGTGCCACAAACCAAGCCAATATAAGACAACAAATTTAATTGACAAATGTGTGCGTTCTGACTGCTAAACTGACAGGACATTCCCTGTCTCTCTTCCTCTCCTCAAGCCTCCCTATTCCCTTAGACAACAATATTGAAATTGAGCCAGTTAATAACCCTACAATGGCCTCTTAGTGTTCAAGTAAAAGAAGAATTGTGTATCTTGCGTTTTAAGTCAAAAGATAGAAATGATTAAACTCAGTGAGGAAGGCATGTTGAAAGCTAAGAAAGGCTGAAAGCTGGGACTCTTGCACTGAACAGTTAATCAAGTTGTAAATGCAAAGGAAAAGTTCTTGAAGGAAATTAAAAGTGCTACTCCAGTGAACATACAAATGATAAGAAAGTGAAATAGTCTTATTGCTGATATGGAGAAAGTTCTAGTGGTTGATAGAAGATCAAATCAGCAAAATGTTCCCTTAAGCCAAAGCCTAATCCAGAGCAAAGCCCTAACTCTCTTCAATTCTATGAAGGCTGAAAGAGGTGAGGAAGCTGTAAAGTTGGAAGGTAGCAGAGGTTGGTTCATGAGGTTTAAGAAAAGAAGCCATCTCCATAACATAAAAGTGCAAGATGAAGTAGCACATGCTGATTTAGAAGTTGTAGCAGATTATCTAGAACATCTAGCTAAGATAACTGATAAAGGTGGCTACACTAAACAACAGATTTTCAGTATAGATGAAATAGCCTTCTATTGGAAGAAAATGCCATCTAGGCCTTCCATGGCTAAAGAGGAGAAGTCAAGGCCTGGCTTCAAAGACAGGCTGACTCTCTTGTTAGAAGCTCATGCAGCTGGTGACTTTAAGTTGAAGCCAATGCTTATTTACCATTCTGAAAATCCTAGGATCCATATGAATTATGCTAATTCTGTCAGTGGAACAACAAAGCCTGGATAACAGTACATCTGTTTACAGTATGATTTGTTGAATATTTTAAGCACACTATTGAAATCTATTGCTCAGAAAACAAGATTCTTTTCAAAATATTAATGCTCACTGACAATGCACCTGGTCACCCAAGACCTCTCATGGAGATCTCATGGAGATATATGTTGTTTTCATGCCTGATGTATAACATCCATTCTGTAGCCCATGGATCAAGGAGCAGAGTTGACTTTCAAGTGTTTTTAGTTTAAGAAATATATTTCATAAGTCTATACCTACTATAAAGAGTGATTCCTCTGATGGATCTAGGGCAAGTCAATTGAAAACCTTCTGGAAAGGATTCACTTTTCTAGATGCCATTAAGAACATTTGTGACTCATGGGAGGAGGTCAAAATACCAACATGAACAGGAATTTGGAAGAACTGGATTCCAACCCACCTGGATTGGGTTCAAGATTTCAGTAGAGGAAGTAACTGTAGATATGGTAGAGACAGCAAGGGAATGAGAATTGGAAGTGGAGCCTGGTCAAGTGACTGAATTGCTTCACTTTCATGATAAAATTTTAATGGCTGAGGAGTTACTTTGTATGGATGAGCAAAGAAAGTGGTTTCTTGTGGTAGCATCTATGCCTGATGAAGATGCTATGAACAATGTTGAAATGACAACAGAGGATTTAGATATTACATAAACTGAGTTGATAAACCAGTGGCAGGGTTTGAGAGGACTGAGTTCAAATTTGAAAGTTGTTCTACTGTAGGCAAAATGCTACCAAACAGCATTGCATGCTACAGAGAAATCTTTAGTGAAAGGAAGAGTCAATTGATGTGGCAAACTTCATTGTTGTCTTATTTGAAGAAATTGCCCCAGCCACTTCAAGGTTCAGCAAACACCACCCTGATTAGTTAGCAACTACCAACATTGAGGTAAGACCCCTCCATCAGCAAAAAGATTATGATGTGCTGAAGTTTCAGACGATCATTAGCATTTTGTGATAAAGTATTTTTAAATTAAGGTCTAGTTGCTATATTATGGATATAATACCACCACATACTTAATAAACTAAAGAATAGTGAAAATATAACTTTCATATGCACTGGGATACCAAAGATTTGCATGACTAGCTTTACTGTGATATTCACTTTATTTCACCTGTCTGGAACAAACTCAATATTTCCTAAGGTATGCTTCTACTATGTTTAAAACTGCTTTTCTTTTTCTTTTCTTTCTTTCTTTCTTTTTTTTTTTTTTTGAGACAGAGTCTTACTTTGTTGCTCTCAATAGAGTGCCATGATGTCATAGTTCACTGCAACCTCAAACTCTTGGCCTCAAAAGATGCTCTTGCCTCAGCCTCCGGAGCAGCTGGGACTACAGGGACCCACCACAACACCTGGATATTTTTAGAGACGGGATCTCACTGTTACTGAGGCTGGTGTTTAACTCCTGAGCTCGGGCAATCTATCTGTCTCGAGCTCTCAGAGTGCTAGGATTACAGGTGTGAGCCACTTCGCCCAGCCTTAAAACTGATCTTCATGTGGTCTCCAGTCAGACTATTTATGAAAAATGTTTCTCTACTTTAAAGAATATCAGAATCAGAAATTGGCTCATACAAGAACATTTTTGGCAGTTTGGTCTTTATGTGTATGAAATACTGATAAATTATAATATTTTCATATCCTTAAACTCTGGTGCTGAGAAATTATTGATAACACCAGAGTAAAAGGCAAAACCACAGGAGATCATCAAAAATTTAGCATTCTCAAATTACATGGGAATATTAACCTCAGTAAACAAAGACAAATATCTTAATAAGGGCTTTATAATTAAAAGATAGAGGTATGTGAAATATATTATGAAGATAATGTAATTATACACTTTAACATAAAAACCAATATTCTAGCACTTGAATTTAGACATCTGGATCTTAAATTTTCTTGACAATGCAGTTAAAAAGAAAAGTATGCAGGTCTTTTCGAAGGCTATGTGTTAGCAAGTGACTACTTTGGTCATTTCACCTGAACTAGCAGCTATTTGGTATTTCACTAACTAGCAGCTATTAACATGCCCCAGCTAATGAAAAATTATTCTTTCTTGGCTGCTGAAAAGGGGCCGGGTGGATGTGTAAGTTTAAGTATCTTAGTTGTTGGCATATCAGCTGCCACGTCTCTGCTGGAAATCACCCAGGAAGAGGGCTGGGGAGGGAAGCAGAAGGCTGCTAGCAAAAAGCAGATGGAAGAAGACAGAACTGGGAGCAGCAGAAAGGAACGAGAAGGGCAGGGGTAGAGTAAGCCAACCCCCACCCGCCCTTTACCAGGTGCACTCCAGGTGTGCAGCACACTGCAAAGATCCTTCACATTGACATTATGCTTGACAAATAGCATTCTAAAAGCAGACTGAGTTTGTGCCAAACGTTTTATGAGGCCCAACCCTGCTTTTTAATCCCCTCTCACCTTGTCCCACACCTCCTCAGTGGCATCCATTAGGTTTCCAAAGAAGGGGTTGACAGCAGCATTGGAGACCAGGATATCAATACCTCCATGAAGTTTCACAGCCTAAAGAGAGGAAGAAGTTCTGGGCAAGGGCTGCCGTAAGTAAGGAAGGTATGTTTATCTATGTTGATAAAAAATTCCTTCTTAGGAGTTGTCAAAGTGATATCTTTTTCTTTTTTTCTTTTTTTTTTTTTTGATATCTTTTTCTTAAAACATTATCTCTCCAAAGCTGCTCTAAGCTCTGCAGCTAGTCATTTAAGGTCGTCTTATATCTTTTGCAGTCATTTCCTTCTGCCTCTTCTTCTAAGGCTATCCTCTAACCCTTTACTCTTTTCTGTACACTTTCCCTCTGGGCAGCTCCTTCATTTTCATGTTTTCAACTCCACTTAGAAATCTATTTCTAGACCCCCTTCTCTTTTCACACTGAGTCCCAGCCCCATTTCTCCAAGTACTCACTGTCCAGTTCTCCTGAAGTGAGTTACTATTATCTCAAAGTTAAACTGTCCACATTTGCCTGAATAGAGAAACTAGTTTAACTAGAATGATAGAAAGTTACCACTGGGAAGGGCCTTTAAGATCATCTTGCCTAGGGCAGCACCTGTGGCTCAAAGGAGTAAGGCACCAGCCCCATATGCTGGAGGTGGTGGGTTCAAACCCAGCCCTGGCCAAAAAAACTGCAAACAAAAAAAAAAAAATCATCTTGCCTAATGTCCTCATGGTGGAGGTGATGAAGCCGAAGGTTAGGGAAGTTAATTTTTCAAAGTCATAGAGGTCAGTAATGACACATTGGGAATAGCTAAGAATAGGAGGACTGCTTATACCACGTTTAGGAGAGGTGATTTGTTCAGGGCACAAAGCTGGTTAGTGGTGGTAGAACTGAGGTCAGTCTCCTACTTTGTATCATAGAGCTAATTCATAAGCGTTCTCTGAAAATGAGCCTAGGTCATTATGAAACAGCCATGATGGGAGGAGACACTAGCCTGAATTTAAAGCAGTTCCATACTTGGCTATGATGTCATTTTCTTTCTCTCTCTCTCATTTTTGACCTGGAGGCATAGAAGATTCAAGACAGAAACAGATTTAAATTGGGAAAGCCAAGAAAGGTGACCTCTTACCTCCTTAATAAGTTATAAGTAGGTAGTAAAGGTGTGTGGTAGAGTGACAAATGGCCCCGCAGAATCTGCCAACAAGGGTTTTCAGAACCAAGCCACCCTGAAACCAGACTTTGCATTTGCTCAGAACTCGCAATTTTGTGCCTTGGGCGAGTAGCACTAAATGGGCCCTCGATCAACTTTGTGCTTCAGATTTGGCACACAGAGGGGTGTTATTAACAATGTATGCCATCTGCTTGCTTCCCATTTTAACTAATTATTCTTGTTAACTAGGTGCTAAGCTCAGTTGTTTCTACACTGCTGAAGGAATGCCTGGGCTGTCAACACATAAATCTAACAAAATTTAAAGTCACATCATCTTTTAAAATTCGTATTAAGACTTTCTTGCACCCGCTAAATGTTGGTGTCCTGGCATAAAGCCCCAGTTACCTGCCTTGGTTCTGTGTAAGTCTTGCCAATAGACTTGTGATTAGAAAAGTGCAGAGTAAGTTAGAAAGTGATGTGTGTGCTGGTTCTGTGCTTGTGTATTTGGGGGTGGGGAGAAGATGGTGGACTGATCAAGCAACCTTTTTCACTTTGCTGTGCATCTTATCCTCCTATCCTTCCAGTCTGGTCAGCATGGAGAGGGAGGAGGCTGGGTTTCAACTGAACAGAGACAGTGAAGCATAAAAGATGAATGAGAAAAGTAGCTAGGACCACTCAGCTGTCTTCTAAGTCTTTCTCTAAATGGTGTGGTCATTACACTAAAGTGGTTGGTTGTTTTCTCTGGGTTCTGATAATTACATACATATTTTAGAAAAAGCATAATCGAGTGGAGAAGCAGCTAATCTAGTTTCTACTCACCACACCAGTGAGAAGCTTTGTGGTGTGGATTAGGTGGCCAGTGGGTAGTAACCATGCTCAGGCTAGTAGCTTTCTCATTGTAGGGTAACCTTTAGTGACAGGCAGAACGTATTTCAAATTGCTAACAAATGTTCTATCATTCTCCACCCTGACACTGATCATACAAATTACCTGGGAATTCTTCCTGACTCATCCCTCCTAATTCCCATTTTTTGACATGGGGTTGAAAAAATCGTGGTTGGTTCCCACTAAATGTCTCTTGGGAACATCTGTTCTGGTCCTACCATCCTTGCCGTAGACCTGGATGACAGCAGTAGCTTTCTCCTGACGTCCTTGGCTCAGTGTCTTCTCTCTATCCTTCTTCCCAGAACCAGATTATCCTTCCTTAATAACTACTTCTATCTTGTTCAAAACTTCACTTGGCTTTTTTATTTTTTTGAGACAGTTTCACTATGTTGCCCTTGGTAGAGTGCTGTGATGTCACAGCTCACAGCAACCTCAAACTCTTGGGCTTAAGCAATTCTCTTGCCTTAGCCTCCCAAGTAGCTGGGACTACAGGTGTCTACCATAACACCCGGCTATTTTTTTTAATTGTAACTGTCATTGTTGTTTGGCAGGCCCAGGCTGGGTTTGAATCCACCAGCTCCGGTGTATGTGGCTGGCGCCCTAGCCACTGAGCTACAGGTGCTGAGCCCACCTTCTTTCTTATTACTATGAGAATGTGTAAACTCCTTTGGGAGGCCATGGAGGCCCTTGTCCCCTACCTTTCCCATTTTCTAACAGTATTCCCAAGCCTGTGTTCCCTGCTATGGACTGACAGTGCCCCCTTTCTCTTTCAGTCCCTCCTCTGCAGTCTGCTCATTTTTCAGGGTCATTGGAACCTTGTCTCTACCTGTCCATTCCCACCCACTCATCCAGGTCTAGTTCAAGCCCCACTTTTGGGTCAGGCCTGAATGACCTGCTAAGTGGACGTGGTGGGAGTCAGAGGATGTTTTCTCAGCAGAATTCTGACATTAAATTGCTATGTATATTTCATATGGCTAGATACTCATTGGCTCAGGGTCCCAAATGTCTCCCTGCTCCCTCAGGATCAAGGACCCAATCTCAGTTCTGTCCAGCAGCCTATGCCAGGCAAGATAACTTTCTTGGATTCACATCTGGCTCCTTCCAATGCACATTTGAGCATTTGCCAAACAGTTTTTCTTTTTTCTTTCTTTCTTTCTTTTTTTTTTTTTAGAGACAGAGTTTCATTTTGTTGCCCTCAGTAGAGTGCCATGGCATCACAGCTTACAGCAACCTCCAACTCCTGGGCTTAGGTGATTCTCTTGCCTCAGCCTCCCGAGTAGCTGGGATTACAGGTGCCTGCCACAATGCCTAATTATTTTTTTTTGTTGCAGTTTGGCTGGGGCTGGGTCTGAACCTGCCACCTTTGGTATATGGGGCTGGTGCCCTACCCACTGAGCCATAGGTGCTACCCCAGACAGTTTCTTAAACATGGAATTGCCCTATACTGTCTACCATATCACTGTCTACTATTGTTTAAGGCCCTCCTTTCTGCCAGCCTTCCAATCTGTTAGGATGAACCTGTACTTTCATTCTTGGGTAGCTTCTCTCTTCCACTCTGGGGAATAAAGTATATGCCCTCAGTCTTGAGGGAAGAGGAGCCTCCTGTGCTGTTAGCTTTGTATTTTCTTGTGAAGCTAGAAGAAAGCTGGTGTCAAGTGCCAACTCTGACACTGAGATTAAAGTCCAAATGGGCACCTAAAGCCTAATCCTGTACTAATGGGGAAGTGCCTGGTAGTCTGGAGACAGCCAAGGAGCTTGACGGGTCTAGGTTGAATCACATCTCTTTCCTTACTGGCTATGAGACCTTGGGAAGTTGTTCCAATAATATGAACCAGTTTCTGTAAACAGAATAGAACTAGCTTTGCTTGGGTTGTTGTCAGGTTTTGCGGGTACCTGAGTGAGGCTCTGAATACAGTAAAGGCACACAGTAGGTGGCTGAAACACAATGGGTTGCCTTAACTCTTCAGCTTATAAACTGAAGAACAGGCAATTGTTAATTAGCGCATAGATGGGGTCATCTATTTTGAGATTGCATTTACCTTTCTCATCTGTCCAATTAGATTGGAAACTACTGAAGAACCACGACCAAGTGTTTTTTTTGAGTACCCTAAAGGATGATGTAAGGTTGAAGCATTAGAGGAGTTTTTGATTCTGACTGGGATGGGATGATTCTCAGACTTTAGTGCATTGATAGAAAGGCACACAATAGGGGGCAGTGCCTGTGGCTCAGTGAGTAGGGTGCCAGCCCCATATACTAGGGGTGGCAGGTCTGAAACCGGCCCTGGCCACACTACAACAAATAAATAGCTGGGCATAGTGGTGGGTGCCTATAGTCCCAGCTACTCTGGAGGCTGAGGCAAGAGAATCGCCTAAGCCCAGGAACTGTAGGTTGCTGTGAGCTGTGATGCCACAGTCTCTACTGAAGGCAATAAAGTGAGACTCTGTCTCAAAAAAAAAGAAAAGAAAAGAAAAGAAAAAGGCACACAATAAAAATGTGAAGGTGGGCTGGTGTGGGTAGTAAAATGCACTGTTTTATGCATTTTATGTTTCAGTTAACAGTACTGGGTTGGATCTCATCACTGCTGCCCAGGAAAGCAAGGAAAAGGGCTCAGGATGCCTCCCTTTTTCACCTCCAGTCTCTGTGCCCATTTCCCTAAGGCTCACCGTAGCCACCAGCCGTTCCCGGTCCTCTGCCTTCCCCACGTGGCACACAGTGCCTGACACGCTCAGCCCCTCCCCCTGCAGTGTGGCCACAGCCCGGTCCACGTTCTGCTGCTTCCGGCTGCTGACCACCACGTGAGCCCCATCCTGGGCCAGGCGCCGGGCAATGGCGAAGCCAATCCTGCCAGATGGGAGAGACAGACTGTCAAGGTCTCTACAGGAGAGAAGGTTGAGAGGATGGGCTCTGGAGTCAGGTAACTAGGGCCTGGATGCTAGCTCTTCCTCTGTATTAGCAGGCTAATGGTGCAGCTGTTGCCATGCAGATGAACATGCTTACGTGCTTTGCTCATTTTTGGCACTCATATACTTTTTTTTTCATTTAGTTGTAAACACCACTACACTTGGACCAGCAGTGGTGTTCACTATATGGTTTTTATTATGACTTTGGCTCTCAGCATCAGTTCCCAGGAATGGACATCACCTTTCACAGGCCCTACCGCGGGTAACAGGCCCCATACCCTGTCAGGACTGAAGAATAAGAAATAAGCTGGGGGCGGGCGCCTGTGGCTCAAAGAAGTAGGGTGCAGGCCCCATATGCCAGAGGTGGTGGGTTCAAACCTAGCTCTGGCCAAAAAAAGAAAAAAAAAAAGAAAAAGAAAAGAAATGAGCTGGGTGTACAGCCACATCCAGGCTTGAGGGTCTCACTTAAAAGGAGCCCCTGCCCTCAAATATCTCCCTTACTAGTCTTTATCATTCTCAAAATCTTTTTTTTTTTTTTTGCAGTTTTTGGCCAGGGCTGGGTTTGAACCCACCCCTTCCCCGGCATATGGGGCCCCCCCCCGACACCGTTGGGTACCAGGTGCCACCCCGATTCGCC
>CAUYQV010153235.1:0-41807 GCA_963574575.1 Galagoides demidoff
TTTTAAAACTATAACTGAGAAAATGACATGAAGGCTGTGTTGATCAGTTTGATGGAAGTATTTCGGATTGCATGTGAAAACCCCACACTGTACCCCAGAAGTGTATTAATGTACATAGTTACCATTCAATAAAAAAAATAAAATAAAATAAAATAAAATAAAGAAATAAACACCAAAGGAACACAAAAAAATAATCCTTTTATAAATAGAACAAGCCAGTGACCAACGCAGATGATCCAAGGTGTTCTGGGGGAAAGCATGATGTTTGGGCTTTCTCCCACTCGAACAGAGACGGTGAGATACAGCAGACTTCAAGCTTCTGACCTGAGCAGACAAATGGATGAATCTGTCCACCCTGCACTGGGGCAGTGGGTACGGTCACTGCATGGGCATAGAAGGACCTGACTGCATGGGAGGAGGACCTGTGGGAGACATGGGCAGCAGGTGGAGAAAGATGGGAAACAGTGTCTATTGATGCCTTAGGCCCTGACCACCCTGACTGGCAGCTTTCCCCTGCATTGGGATGATGAGGGGAAGCTAAGAAATGGGTGCAGAGAGCAATGGAAGGGATGGAAGGATCCTTCTGCCCCTTTAGGCAGAGGTGAACTCATAGGGAGAAGATCTTGAGCATTCTCCTTCTTCTACAGAAAGCAGACCTGATGGAGAACCCCAAATCCTAAAGCCTAGGGTAAATAGACAACCAGAAAACATGAGGGTACCCTGTCCCCTTAGAAAGGGAACTGGGAAAGAATTTGAGGACAGGGAGGTTAACAGGGAGATGCAAGGCCTTGGAGAGATGTTTTGCCCTCCTTTGCTATTTCCTCAAGAACCTTCTGGAATTTAGAGATCTCCTTTCAACTTATCTGTAAGAACACATAATAAATGGGCAGATTGATGTTGAAGGAGACGAAACTCATGCCTCTTGCTGGGCCCGCTTAGCTCCACTCCCTTCTAAGTAAGGCTTGTTAACAAGTTGGCATTCATCTTACTCTGCTGAGTTTATTTTATCGCAGACTTGCTGAGGAAAAAAAAAACATTGCAACTTACCACAATAAAGTAAATATCACAAGATAAATGACAATGTTGGAATGGAAACCACTTAGGAACCCAGAACGGTCAGATGCAAACAGTTTCAAGACTATTAGCTGTTAAAGGTTATGCTTTATGTCACCCAAAAGGGTTTTCCCCTAGATTTATGGCAGGATCTCAGGGAAGATTTATTGCCATCTTAATTTTTCCCCCCATTTTAACTTTCTGAACAGTCAGCCTGGAATTCCTCCTAAGTCATTTAGGAATGAGAAGTTGCTAGTTTTTAAGAAACGCTTTGTGGTGCGTTTTTCTGCGATTTTAATATCCTCGTTATGAATGAGATTATGACCAAGCCGTCTTCCATGTGCTTCTCCATGGGTCACTTGTGACCCTTTCCCACTCATTTGTCCAACCCAAGAAACTGACCTGTAAAAACTACAAAACAGTTTCTTGCCTTGAGTTCCAGATGTGTATGGGCCCTGGGAGGACTGACCAAAGACTGGCGGGAGGAGATCCGTTTGGGTCATTTGTTCCTCCAGATCCCTCCCGGGTGTTCCACAGCATCCTGCACCCTCAGTGCAAAGTCTCGGGTCCCCCAGGCAGCCATCTCCTCACAGTTCTCTCTGCCCCAGCTTCCAGTAACCACTCCCTCCCTGGGTCACACTGTATCATTTACTCACAAATAGTCATTTTCTTTCTCCAGGCCCCTGCACTGACTTTGCTTGACCGTTTGATTTGCTTTGGTCTGTGGAATGTAAGCAGATGTGACATCCACCTCTTCAGAGCACCTCCACATGTGTATGGGGATGAGGGAAAGGAAGCACCACTGGCTCTGACCTTCTTGCTTTTGTCCTCCACCGTGAGAACAGAATGTCCCCACTAGAGACAACTTTGAGCCGGGGTTCTCAAAAGGGAAGACCGGAGGAGTCCCCCAATCCCAGCAGAGTCCAGCAGAACCTCAGCCAACCTATGGTCCCCAGGTAACATGCACAAGAAATGAATGTTTGTTATAAGCCACTAAGATATTGAAGTTGTTCATTATTACGGCAAAAGTGGACAGATAAACTCCCATTGCCTCTTCAGACCTAGACTCTCATCTACTGACTGACTGACTCTCATCTACTGCTGCTACATTTCAAGCTTTGCTGTGCCCCCTGTGGGTTCTCTACACTCTTCCCAAATCTTTATGGATAATTCCTTTACTAAAGACTCTTCAGCTCTGTGCCCACGCTCAGTGGTTGAGGCGCCAGCCACATACACCGGGGCTGGAGGGTTTGAACCTACCCCAGGCCGGCTAAAAAACACAACAAAGACAACTGCAACAACAACAAAAAAATAGCCGGGTGTTGTGGCAGGTACCTGTAGTCCTAACTACTTGGGAGGCTGAGGCAAGAGAATCACATAAGCCCAAGAGTTCGAAGTTGCTGTGAGCTGTCATGCCAGAGCACTCTATGAGGATGACATGGTGAAACTCTGTCTCAAAAAAAATTAAAAAAAAAAAAAAGACTCTTTCTTCAATTTACCTAGCTTGATTATATCATCTGTTCTTACTAAGACCCTGACAGATATACATCACGTTTAGAAATAAGAATATTAGAATAAACCACAAAGAGGCTTGATAAAGAATGACATTGACCAAGCTATCTTTAACAACAAATAAGAACAGTGCCTGACACCTAGCAAGAGCCATTCAAATTAGTGCTATTATTTACATACATCTTAGGTCCTGCCAAGCTGTGTTAATTAGGTGTCTGTTTTGCCAGCTGAATGGGTCCTTGAGACAGGGATTGAGTCCACGGGTGTCTTATTTGTCTTTCTATCCCTCACTCCAGATGACCTAACCTGGCATGTAGCAGGTTTTCAGGAGCTACTGCCTGTCTGCTGGTTATCTTATGCCCAACTAAGCCTCTGTCTCTCCCTAACCCTTGGCGTGGTTTGACCACCCTTTTGGGGAAAAATAGAACATTCCTGGCCTTTGCAGGTGTAAAAGAACTTACTATCTGACACCAGCTATGCCACCCGGTGCAGTCTTCCCTTTTCCAGACAATCCATCACCCTGTTTCATTAGCTGGTCCTGGGTGAATGTGTCACCAGGAGGCACAGGGTGGAGTAACACAGTAGGGATGAGCTCTGTAGCAAACAAGCAGGTGTGCACCTTCCTCCTGTAAGGGCATCAGTTACCAGTGTACTGGCTAAACTCCTTCCCTCCTGGAGGGAAAAGCTCCTTCTCAGCTTCAGTTCACCATTGCCATCAAAGTGTCCCAGTCCATTATTGCCATATTTCTTGATTTTTCAAGAGAAGCTGAGTGCTTATGGGCTATCTCCTGATGGCATTTGTGACTATGTCACAAAGTGGAAAAGTATTTTGCAGATCAAATAAAACACATCTAGACTAGTTTGCATGAGTTAGGAACCTGTGATTTAATAGCAACCCCCAACTCAAATCCCCAGTCTAAATACCCAGACTCTAATTCCCAGCAGGGGACCTAACCTGCAGTCCCATGGTGACAGGAGCAGACCAGAGAGTTCTGAAAGCAGTTTGGTTTTACACTTTGGTCCACATTCTATCCTGCAGTGCACAGACCTGTCCCAGGCCGCAAATCCCATTCGTTGTACTCACTCTTGTCCACAGCCTCAGTTCCGTCTCACTCATTAGATTACTACATATTAAGCAACTACTATGTGCCTGATTTCACCCACTGGGGATGCAGTAATGCAGGTGGCAGAAATGGATTTAAATATTGGTAACTAAACCAAAAAGTGTTTTTGTAAACCCTTCATGGGTAGAATTTTTCTTTTAATCTGCAATCTGAAAAATATTTCCTAAAATGTTAATACATGGAAAAGGTGGGAGGCAGAGTTTCCATGGATTTTTTTTTTTTTTTTGAGTCTCATTCTCATTCCCTGCCTAGAGTGCAGTGGCATCATCATAGCTTGCTACAGCCTCAAACTCCTGAGCTCAAATGATCCTCTTGCTTCAGTCTTTTAGCATGCTGGGATAATTTTCTATTTTTAGAAAAGAAAAATTTCTAAAGGCCCGGCCTTTTAAAAATAATTTCTTAAAGTAACACAAGTGTTTCATCACTAGATCATTTCTCTTGATTGTTTTATGCAAACTTAACACATATTCTAGAATTTCTGAAGATGGGGGGGGGGTTGGAGAGTCCTGGTCCCCATCTGAGGAAATGTGCTTCAGTTCTAGGAAGTGGCTATCTACTAAAGAGGTGGAAAACTGAACACCAAGAACTAAGAGCTTCATAAAATTGAAACTGGGAGATGAGGCCCGATGGGGAGGTTCACGCAGGTCTGTGGTCCTAGCACTCAGGGAAGCTGAGCTAGTGGAGGGCTTCAGCCCAGCAGCTAGAGATCAGCCTGAGCAAGAGAGACCCCATCTCTACTAAAAATAGAAAAACTCTCTGGGCCTTGTGGATCATGCCTGTAGTCCCAGCTAGTCAGGGGGCTGAGGTAGGAAGATCACTTGAACCCAGGAGTTTGAGGTTGCTGTGAGCATGCCACAGCACTCTACTCAGGGTGACAGAATGAGACTGTCTCAAAAAAAATAAAAAAATAAAGGTGTGAGAAAATCAGTCCAAACCACCCCGTATACAAAAACCCACAACCAATCCCAGCCTTCCCGTGTTCCCAGAAGAAACATCAAAAGCTCTAACAACACTCAAAGCTGCTGTGTTGAAACCGGCATGGGGTCAGGCTCTAGGGAGATTCCAGTGATGCCAGTGACCAGTCAACTTCCCAGAGGAACTGAGGAAGGTCCCCTAGGGGACGGCATCTCAGTAAGTGAAGGGGAGATTTCCTTCTCCCCTCATTGCTTACGGTTACTTGGCTTCCTGCACCCCCAAATCTGCAATGTGACCAAGTGGGAGGACATAACACTGCTGGTAACAGGTCCCTGCTGTCCTAGGAACAGGTCCCTGCTATGGGGTCGAGAACCTTACGCTCCACCCCTGGCACGTGTGCTGGGCCCAGGGAGACAGCCGCCACCTTTTGGCTTGCCCAGCACTCACGCCTTCCTTGCTCTCCAACCGCCCTCAGCTCCTTTACAGACTGAAGCTTTGGGAGCCGAAAGACCAGACGGGAGTGGTCAGGTCGGTCTCTGCCATCCCGCCAAAGAAAGGCATCTGTGCTCACTAAAACGTCACTGATACAGCCACCCAGGCCAGGAGGAAGGCAGGGTCACCCCCATTTTCCCAAGAAGAAAGCGAGATCGCAGAGGCTGAGAAAGCCCAGGAGGACACAGCTGCTCTGCAGTGCAAGCCTGGCCTGGTCAGGGCACTCTCTGGCCATCTTACTACCTCCTACCTGCCCTCCCCCTTGCTCCTACCCCCAACCCCCAGGCCTGTGTGCACCAGCCTAGGCCAAGGCCCTGCCTGACTCAGGGAATGTGCAGCTAGTGACGCGTGTGCCAGCTGCCTGTGTCCCACCATGCTGATGCTCAGAAGCAACCAGCCACTCCCGAGCCGAGGCTTTCGGAGCCAGCTCAGAGCTCCCCACGTCCTCCTGTCCTTTCACTACACACAATGCGCTGTTCAAGGGAAAGGCTGATGCCCCGGCCTGAGTGGCAGAGTGGAGTCCCCACAGCGGATGAGGAGGCGTGAGCGCCAAGTACAGCCCTGTGATCACAGGTCACTGAGATGGGCTGAATGGTCACTGTGCCGTGACCCAGGCGACTCACGGCTTTGAAACTCCCAGGGGCAGATCCCCTGTCCAAAGTTTTAATCTTTCTAAATGTGTGAGAAAGACCAAAGCTGGGGAAGAACGCGCTGCGTTTGAATCCTGACCATCCAAGCACCATCTTGAGCCTTTGGGCCCCGTCATTTCCTAATCTGCGGAAGTGGGAGTGATAGCGCTTACCACGTGCCCCTGGGGAGGGGGGAGGACCTGACAGTCATAACCAACACAGAGGCCTCCTCTGCTTCTGGTACTGCGCAAAAAGCCAGCGTCCCACCTTTCTCCATCTTCTCCCAGTTCTCATCACCGTTCCCCATTTCCGTTAGCCGCATCCCAGGACCTGCACTCAGGCCACCCGCTGCCCGCCTGCGCACTCCCGCACTCTCTCTGCTTGCGCTTTCTCTCTTCCCAGCACCCCCTTCTCCCCCGTTAGTACCAGGCCCTCAGCTTCCTTCTGATGCCTTCCTTTTCTACCCCCTCCAGCTATGACTGTCTTACTTGAGAGCCTCGACCTCTTTCCCTGCGTCTGTAATCATCAGTGAAACGCTGAGCACAGCTGGATTTTCAAGCCAATGGTTAATTGCAGGGAGCTGAGGGTGACCCGGTGGCAGTTTCAAGTATTTGGAGTGTGAAAAAAGGAAGACACTGGTGAGCAGAATGTCTGAAAATCAGCGAACAGGCCCCTGAACAGCTTCCAAGGGTCCTGCTGAGAGCGCCTCTTTCTCCCCAGCTGGTGAGGCCTGTGCTCAAGCTGAGCCGGAAGCAGAGAGAGCCAGAGACCTCCCCGGGAGAAGTGCCGGGAGAAGTGCCGCGGGAAGAGTGTGTCCTCAGACCCGAGGAGGATTCTGATAACTTCCCCAGTTACCATGGCAGCTGGCTCACGAAGGATTGCACAGGAACTACACAGCAAAACCTTTAACCAAGTGGTGACCTTGAGAGCCAGTGCCACTTATGAGGGACCCACTAACACCCCTCCCCGCCCCCAAGGACAGACCTTATTGTCCCTCAGGTGAAGAGGGCACCCAAAACCTCAGCTCGGGGTTCTTAAAACCATAAGAACAGTCAGTAGTCTGCGCCCCCTAACATCTCTTTCTTCGCCCAGTCCCAAATCCAGACGGCAATGGGCAGATAAACCCCCGAAGAGACTACTTTGCAGACCGTCTTTTGGTCCCATGCATTTATCTACACCAGGGAAGATCTCCTGAAATGTCCTCGGCTTTTAAAATGTAGCCTTTTTTTTAAAGTGCTTATTCTGTATAAGCACTGAGAACAGAGCAACAAAAGAGAAATCCCAGCACTCCAGTAGTTCATAGTCAGGCACACAAAGAAGTGATTTTAACAGTAAGGTAAGCTCTGAGTGCTAGGAGTAGGGAGTGATGAAAGATGCTTCTCCTAGGGCAGTGCGTCACACCCACAAGCCACAGGTGGTGGGTTTAAACCCAGCCCCGACCAAAAACTGCAAAAAAAAAAAAAAAAAAAAAAATTATAATTAAAAAAAAGAAAGATGCTTCTCATATGACAGGTACTCGGTAATTATTTAAATAAATTTGTTAATTGTGAAAGTGATCGATAAATGGAAATCAGCAACACCTCAGGCCCTTTCCCACCCCAGGGCTATTGTGCTGGTATTGCTGCCTGGAACATTCTTCTCCCAGATACCTTTATATGATTTCCTGAGGCTGCTATAACAGATTACCACAGACTTGGAGGCTCTGAACAACACAAATGTATTCTCTTACAGTTCTGGAGGCTGGAAATTTAAAATCAAGGTGTTAGCAAGGCTGCATTCCTTCTGAAAGCTTCAGAGGAGAAGCTGTTTACTGTGTTTTCAGGTTCCTAAAGGTTGCTCGCATTCCTTGGTTCCTGGCCCGTTCCTGGCCCCTCCCTCACTCACATCACTCGAACTCTTTCTTTGGTTATCACATCTAGTGCTGACTCTGACCTCCTTGCCTCCCTTTTGTAAGGTCCACCAAGAACCGCCAGGATAATCTCTCCATGTCAGATCTTCTATCACATCCTCAGAATCCCTTTTATTGGGTAAAGTAACATTTACAAAATGGCATTAGGATCTGGACATAGATGGAGGGTCCCTACTTAGCTTCCCTGAGCCCTGGGGATTCCTGTCCTTAAATTCTCTGCTTAGACACTTTTCATCTCTGAGGCATTCTTGGCGAATCTAGCATAAAATAGACACACCCCATACTCTGGCACTCCCATCATCCTAATCATCTGTCCCCTCATATTAATCTGAAATTTAAAAAAAAGAACTCCCACTGGTTCCTGTGTTCCTGGATGGACCGTTCCTGACACGTCACATAAAGTACAAGTGTGTGAGCTGAAAGCAGCACCAGAGGAGGTTCAAGGGCATTCAGGGGCTGTCTCACCAAACCCCTCACCCATCAAACAGTAGCATTTCAACCACACCCAGAGGGCAATGAAAAGCCACCAGGGTAGCATTTCAGCAGGTGGAGAGGCATTTTCAGGAGTCAATTCTAGAAAGATCAAGTTCCCAAAACATCTACTTGTAGCATCTGGAGAAAGATTCTCTGGAGCTTACATTCTCTATGTGGTTTCTCTAATGCTGTGTAGAAAACGGTCTAAGACTTCCACACACACCCCCGAAAGGAATAATAATGGAAGAGAGATAGCACAGCAAATGGAAGGAGAGCCCTGGCCGTCCCGCTCTCCCTGGATCTAGGCTTTCATAATTTACACGGAGGAGGATGCTGGGAAAATGAGTGTCGCCACTCTCAGCCATTGTCTTTTTTTTTTTTTTTTTGAGATGGAGCCTCAAGCTATCCCCCTGGGTAGAGTGCCAAGACATCACAGCTCATAGCAACCTCCAACTCCTGGGCTCAAGCAAGTCTCCTGCCTCAGCCTCCCAAGTAGCTGGGACCACAGGCACCCACCACAACGCCTGACCAATTTTTGGTTGCAGCCCTCATTGTTGTTTGGCGGGCCCGGGCTAGGGATTCGAACCCGCCACCTTAGGTGTACGTGGCTGGCGCCTTAGCCCATTGAGCCACAGGCGCTGAGCCTCAGCCATTGTCTTCATTGCAAACCCTAGATTCTTGTGCTTAAAGGCTAAGAACAGTGGAGCTGAGAAATGCAAACCAGGAACACCCCACTCAGCACTTTGAATATAGGATTTATCAGTTCCAAATACAGGTGTCATATGGGCGACACAGCAAATGCCGGCTGGTGGCTGCAATTCAAAGGGCCAGCATCTTGGTCTGCACACTCAATCACATGAAGTAAAGAGAAGCCTATTTTTTCTTTGTCATTCTTTGGCAAAACTCTCTCTCCCCTGCCCCTTTTAGCTTTGCTTTTCTCCCTCTCTTTTCCCTTTCTTTTTCCTTCTTTCTTATCTTTTTCTCTTTTCTTTTTTTTTTAATATTCTTGGAAACAATTTTCTGCCAATCACTGTCAGTGGCTACTCGGGCCTGATTAGAGCAGCAGCAGATGCACGATGAGATGTGGAGACTTGGAAATGAGCTACGGAGGGTGCGTGGGAGGGAGCGTTCCTCTCATGAGAAAGAGCAGAGATAACACTCGATGCTAATTCAGTCTCAGACAAATTATAATCTAATAAGAATTATTCTTCAGGTGCATAGATGGGCAGAAAACAGAAATAAATGCTTCATCGCACAGAACTGATTTCTTTTAAGTAATATCAGAAGTGCAATTCTCCTCCAAGGGAAGGTCACTGAGATTTATGCATATTGCTAATATGTTTGAGGTTAAAGAAGAAAAAACAACAGTCCCCTAACAGCAGCACTGGACCTAAATGAAACAGACAGTGTGAGAGCTCAGCGGGCATCCTGTCCTGAGAGGCCAGCAATCATGTGAGATGCCCTTGGGATGGATATTCTTGACTATCAGAAGGTCTGGCTAGGGTGATTAAGTGAAGAGAAATAGATTGTAAGAAGATTGGCCTATTTTATGAAATAGTGAGGGTTTCTTAATGCTTAAGAAAAGCCATAGATTTCAGGAAAAGGCTCACAAGAAAATTCGGAAGATCTATTTCTCTCCCTGCCTCTCTCACTGAACCCTGAGGCTGTACTAATTTGGGTTTATGGGTGCATGCAAGGGCCCCTCTGCCATCTTCACAGCCACCGCCTATAGTGACCCACACTATGAAAACTCAGCAGGGCCTATATGAGGCCAGCAGCATGTGGTTGGGTGGGCAGAACGCCACCGGCCTTCTACTTAGAGTCATTTTGTTTTGTTTTCTTGAGACAGGGTTTTTCTCTGTCTCAAAAGTCATTACCCATGGTGGCATGTAGTGTCCTCATCATAGCTCACTGAAACCTTGAACCCCTAGGCTCAAGTGATCCTCCTGCCTCAGCCTTCCAAGACGTGTACAGGCATACACCACCATGCCTGACTAATTTTTCTATTTTTTGTAGAGACAAGGACTTGCTCTTGCTCAGGGTGGTCTCAGACTTATGGGCTCAAGTGATCCTCCCTCCTTGGCCTTCCAAACTGCTAGGATGACAAGCTTGAGCCACTGTGCCTGGGCCTACTTAGACCCTTGTGGTTAATCTCCAAACATTAAAGTGACATATTGAGTCCTTGAGTTACACTCACAGGACTGGTTTTACAACCTGTTTCAGCATTTCATTATTTTTTAATACATGGAGATGACTGGGGGACCTCTTTTCAACTCTGTTATCAATGATTTCATGAAGAAAATCTTCAACACTAAGGCCAGCATGTTCCAGCGTCCCTCAGGAACAGATAAATCCTGGCTTCTTTGATATTTTATGTACAAAGTTTCAGCTGAATCTCCTTAGAGTTTTGGACCAGGAGGGAAGTCTTTTTTTCCTGAAATAAATGTGCAACCTTTGAACCCCAAGAGAAAATAAAATTTAAAAAAAACAGAAATGATCCTTTCTGAGCCCCTAGAATTTTATGACAATTTGTCAGCAGTCAACTGTGCTTTTGTTCCATCATTTTCTGTCCGTCTCTGCTCCTGAGCCCCAGCCTGTCACCCTCTCCGGTATACTCTACACACTCCTCGTCACCTGGCTCGAGCATGTTTTTCAAACCTCATCCCCAAGCAATCTTTTCCTCAGGAAAGCCTCTGACTTTTCTTTCCTAGTAACAGACCCTCTGTGATGCCCTCTCCCGGCCTCCTGTACCTGCCCGGCCATCACAATTGCAGATCACTGATGCCTGGCATCATTATTGTTTCAATGCCTAATCCCCCTTCCAGACTGTCAACCTCATGAAGGAAGCATGGCAGCCGTAAAAATGTGCTACTTAAGTCTCCCACTGCAGGGAGCAAAAGTGACCAATTAGCCCCAGCTGCTGCGCCCTGAACCCGCTACTGGGCTGTGCAGAGACCACACTTGCAGGGACTATTCCCGGCCACAGACTGAGCACAGCGCTGAGTGCAGGCCCCTTCTGGTGCCTGGGACTCCTCTGACAGGCTACTTTGTATCAAGGGCTCCTTATTCTGTTGGTGGAAACCTTAAACATGAGCTGTCATCTGTCTGAGACTCACCCTCCTGCCCTCTCTCCTTCACAGGGGCAGACATGATGCACATGGCCATCCGAAGGCTCATCCCATCTCCTCACCTCCAGTCCCTCCCCTGAGGACCTGGAGGCCTCAAACTAAGGCAAGCAGCAGTTCCTGCTTATTCCCCTCTTTCCTGGAGCCCTGGCATGAGGCCCGGTGTATACCAGATGCCCGATTATTGTGTACAAAATGACTAAATGTTCACAGACATGAGAAAACCAGTTAAGAGAATATGAAATGATTGGAGCAAATCTGACCCAACCTCAGGCAAACCAGTTCCTCCAAGGGCATACAGTACAGGATCCGTGCCAAAACCCCATTCCTTAGAGTCTTTATATTATATGAATGATCACGTCGATGGCTAAAGCAATGTTTTTCAGCCTTTTTTCTCCCATAGCACACTTGAACCTATAATTAAACTTCCATAGTACACTTAAATTATGTTGATCAAAAAAAAAGTAAAAAAATATATACTTACTGTGCTTTGAATTTCTTCTGAAAATTATTTAGTTAATGATCCTTAAAAATTGTCATGGCACACCTAAGATCTTTTCACAGCACACCAGTAAGCCTCAGCATGCTGGTTGAAAATCACAGTGTCGGCTCGACACCTGTAGCTCAAGTGGCTAAAGCGCCAGCCACATACACCTAAGGTGGCAGGTTCGAATCCAGCCTGGACCCACCAAACAACAATGACGGCTGCAACCAAAAAATAACCGGGCGTTGTGGCAGGCGCCTGTGGTCCCAGCTACTTGGGAGGCTAAGGCAGGAGACTCGCTTGAGCCCAGGAGTTGGAGGTTGCTATGAGATGTGAAGCCACAACTCTACCCAAGGGGATAGCTTGAGGCTCTGTCTCAAGCAAAAAAAAAAAAAGAAAGAAAGAAAATCACAGGGCTACAGAGAAAAACTATTTCCAACAGTTAACCTCAACATCAATGTAGCTGCCTCTTACAGAGCAATTTGGATGTTTTAGGCATTGAACTATACAACTTACAAACATTAATTTATTTAAATCTTACAGTGCCAGTATGAGGTTAAACTTGGTCCCATTTTACAGATGAGAAAACTGAGCTTAGTAAACTAGGATAATTTAAGTTTTCCTGTTGTGACAAAAATCCCCACATCCTGGTGGCTTAAAACTGTGGTCTGTGAAAATGGCTTCTAGTCCTGACATCCTGCATCTGCCTTCTCACCTTTGCATAAGGCTTTTGGACACACAAGGTATAAACTTTGACCTCCACATCTGGAGTAGGTGAGACCTTGGTTGGTTTGGACTTCACTTCACCCAGGAACATCTATGACATATTTGCTGGAATTGAGATTCAGACACCTGAAGTCATGTCTACAGATTTGTTCTTGTGCTTCTCTCTGGCAAACCCATATCAGTTGGTTTTTCTGAGCACAGCGCAAAGCCCACTTGCTGACCCATTCTTGTCCCTGATGAAAGCTGGGATTCAGCCCTTTTATAGACATGGCATTTTGTTACTTTCAGTTTTCATCTTATCTCTGCCAGTGTCCAGAATTCCTTGTTCTAGGCTTGTTTCAGCCAGGCATCTAAAAAGAGTCTATTTTTATTTCATCTCTTTTCTCTCTTATTTTTAAAGCCATGCCCCTCTTGATAAACATTAAAATCTTCCATTCTCCTGACAATTTTTAGAATCATTGGTTGCTCCCAGTGGCCAGGAAAATTTGATTGAACTTCACTTTTGGTGGTTCACTTTTGGCAAATGCCAAGATGGGCAAATTACAAAATACAAAATCAACAGGCTCCCTCTCCGTTTTCTTTAATTTCCAAAATACAAAATTAAGCCATAATAGTAAACACGCTTATTCAAAACGTACCTAACAGTCCCACTCCCCCAACCTCGCAGCCACTTTTGGAGATTTCTGACACGCTGTTCCGTTATTAACCACTGCTGCTGCAGACGGGGAGCAGGGTTGAGATGTTTTGTTCCGACTCTGGACCAGCTTCGAAAAACTGAAAGTGGCAACTGGCCCCAGCCATCTAGACAGGAATCCATCTTGCTTCCAGGATACTTCTCCGCTGAGAGACAACCTGAATACAGGCCACTCAAGGGACAGAAGCAACCAGCTCACAAAAGAAAAGAGAGAGTGTGTTTCCACGCAGAGCTACTTGCTCTGACAGACTGCTGCCTTCCCACTCAGCTCCCTGCTGCCAAAGCTCTTCCGCCCTGAAGCAGCATCTGGTTTCCTGATTCAAGTCTCTCTTTAGTCAAAACGGCTTCTTTCCCAGCAGGATCTCAAGTCCCCCTAATACTTCTTACGTTTAATTGGAGTCGTGGGTCTGTCTGAGAAGTCTCAGCCGCCCTTGAGAGAAAGGAATTCCCAGGGAAGGAGGCCTGAATCCCCACCTGAGGGCCCACCAGTGGTGTTGGCCCGAGGCCTCCGTCCAGCAAGCTGTGATCTGAGTCAATCCCATAACCATTTCAGTACCTCAGTTTCCCCACCTATAAAACTTAGCTCTGGGACTTGGGAGTCTTAATGAGCATTGGCCTTTCCTGGATAAATTAACCAGGTGCCGGAAACATCTGCGGCTGGAAGTGGAATCTGCTGTATAAACAGAATATAGTATTCCTATATACAAGGCTGTAGCTGCAGCTCAAATGCTAACTAAGCCTGACTTCATCCTAAACCCTGCTCAGTAGGTATCTGGGGAAAAGTCAATCTCTCCTCCTCTAATCCAGGTTACATTTGAAGGACTCACCTTCTTATTTTCTGTGTTACTCAAGACAAAGGGTTTTCTATAAAAAGTGGAGGAATCTATAGTTCTCACAGCATCACTTCCTGTTTAAATTATATAACAATGCTCCCAAAATAAATACCACTCCACACACACAAGGGCAATATCTGTCCTGTTCACCACCATAGCCTCAAAGCTCAGCACAGTCTTGATTCATGATAAAAATGAATTTGATGAATGAAATGATAGCCCTAGGGAAATGCTATATGTTTACAAAGGATTTTAGACTGCTTTATAGAATCTCTGTTCATGTTCTTCTAGTTTATGACTTTATTAGAGCAGAAAATACTGCACTACTTGGTAAAGCAGTGAATGAAGCCTCAAAGAAGTCAACTTAACACAGTCATTGGAATCAAAACCTAGGTTTCCAAACACCTAATTCAGTCTTCATGGCTTCACAATTCACTGCTTCCCCTTTGTCTTTAGGTAGGGCCAGAAAACTATAAACCTGAGGGCTAAATCCAACCTAATGCCTGACTTTGTAAATAAAGTTTTATTAGAACACAGTCATGCCCATTCATTTACATGTTATCTATGGCTGCCTTCCCACTACAAGGGTGAAGTTGAGTAGTTGCCATAGAAACCATATGGCAAACAAAGCCTAAAATATTTACTATTAGCCCCTTACAGAAAAATGTCAGCTGACCCCTGATGTATAGTTTTGTTCTTCAGAAATCCAATATCAGTCCTGGGAGCTACAGCTAGAAAGAAGAACTACATGGTTTCTTTGTTTGGGTTATAGGGTCCACACCATCAAATACCACTTAATGAATGCTTGCTACAATGAATACAGAAAGCTTTACTCACATCTCATTTAATTCTCCCTACAATCCTATAAGAGACACATTAACATGTCTGGTAATAGAATTGGCCTGAACCATATGAAAACACCATTGTTTAATAGGCTAGTAATTTCAGGTAGATCAAACTCTTCTCTCCATTTTAAAGATGAGAAAACAGGAGCAACTGGCCCACTGGCACACGGTAAATAAGTGAAAGCACGCTGCTGTGTTCACACTTTACACTACACTTTATACATATTCAAAGTTTGGCTAACGTTGAAGAACACAGTCTGATGACGTTTAAGCAAGCCTTTCCCAAAAGTCATTTGACAGAAAAGTTTCCCTCCTGCCCAGATAATCTCACAAAACTAGCAATTCTTACAATAGACTTTGGGAAATAACTTCCACTCCCTCTACCCCCATCAAAGAGCCCGCAGCCTTTCATAGGGATTGCCATCTCTGTTCTCCTGGCTGCAGTACCCCCTGCCTCCCCAGAATGCCACACAACTGCTCTGGGCATGCTCATTTGAGACACACTGTACCTTGCTCCATGGGCAAATGAAACTCTGTTTTCACAAAAATAACCTGACCAGTCCATGCCACTGCTACAGGCTGGTTCTAGTTACAGGAATGATGAAGCTTCATCCTGGCACAATACTGGATGTAGATTTCCTACCCTTCAGCATCCCATACCTCCTCCCATTTGTGATGCAAATGAACTGCATCTTCTATCAAAGCTGCTCACTCTCCCTCTACCAAGTTCTTTGGATTTATGTGCTGAATCAGCTCCAGGCTTTTTCCAACAGTAGTGTCCAAAATCTGAGGCTGGCTTCTAGTCCGGGTCAATTAAGCAACATAGTATTTGCTGAGCTATTAATTTCTTCTTTTTAGAAGAGAGAACAATTGCTTGTGTATATAAAGTCAGGGTCCCGTTTATTACAAATTTTCTTTACGAACACTCTAAGTCCATAGCTTGTCATAATCATCCTCCCTCAGCCCCTCCTAAAATATTAACTTGGTAGGAAGGTTAGAAATCTATCATTACCAATGACAGACATCTGTGCACAAAAATAGCAAGTCTCAAGTTTAATATTTAATTGCCATATTTTGAAACAACTGGTTGAGCAGCTGCTACTGTTATCTTCCAATTACGTCTCATCTTTCCAGAGTTTTAAATGCAAGCTGTAACAAATTAAATCTAAATTTCTATATGCTCTTAAAAAAAAAAAAACTTTTAGAAAACAGTGTAAAAACAAAAAAGCCGAAGAGGAAAAAAAAAAAAAGGATATTGGCAGCAAGAAAGCTAAGAATTCCGTGTTCGATACTGCTGGTGATTGGCTTCAGTTGCCTTAAGGTACGCAGACTAGCTGTCCGCAAGTGGCGAGGTAGTTCCCACTTTTAGGCTTAGTGCTGCAATTTTGCAGTTTACAAAGCTGCACTTTGTCCCTGCAATTTTATAAAAGTGCTCCCGAAGGACTTCTTCCCCACATGTTGATTATCTTGCATGCTCTGTCAATGGTGTTCAAATACACAAGAAGCCTCTAAAAAGCCTTCAGAGGTGATATTTTGTAGATATCGGTTCAGACAAAATTGCACGATTGCAATTGAACATCATGGCAGAGAACAGTGTGATTATTTTTTCTCCCAACATCAACATGTTTTTCCCCATTAATTGCGGGGTTTGTGTTTAGAAATTACATTTTTGCTAGAAAAATAACACATATTCTAATCTTCTCTGTTTTTGTTCTTTATCTGACTCCTTGATCCCAACTAGGAGAAGTGGAGGGAGAGGGTAGGAGGCAGATTGTCAAAATTTCTCCCTCTCCCTGCCAAGATTCAACACAGATTTCAAAACAGAACTAATGTCACAGAGGAGTTTTCAGTGCAAGGTTGTGAAGTGGCGCACACTGGCTGTCTCTTTTGATGCGGTGTCTGCACTGCTGCGGCACGGGGGGGCCCCCCCCGCGATCAGCATGGACCTCTGCTGCTGTCTCGGGCTCACGCTGGCAAGGTGGACCTCGGTCCTTCCAGCCTTTTGCTCTCCTCTCCTTCCTCCTCACTTCTAGATCGCGGTGGCTACTCTGTAATAATTTATTACAGTATGTTTTTTCATTATCATCTGATAACTTTAAGAAACCAGTCCTCTAGCCTTATTTCAGACTTACTTATTTTTAAAATAATTTTTAACAACTTCTCTGAGAACTCCTCAGGCAACGCAGCCAGACTCAGGAACCACTGTGCAGACAGTCCCTGACTTGGGATGGCTTGACTTATCATTTTTCAACTTTACGATGGTACAAAAGCAAAGCAACTTCAAAGGCCATCAGACTTCAGGTTCTGACTTTTGATCTTTTTCTGGACTAGTGATAGACGGTCTGATTCTCTCTCATGTTGCTGGCTGTGCTGCTGCGGCTCCCAGTAAACCACCTGAGAACACCACAGTGCTTGGCATTAGCTACATCTCATGAGATAGGCAACACTTTATTATAAAATAGGCTTGTGATCGATGCTTTTGCCCAACTGTAGGCTATAGTAAGTGTTTTGAGCAGTTTTGAGGTAGGCTAGGCTAAGCTTTGATGTTAGGTGTAATCAATGCCTTTTCAACATAAAATATTTTCAACTTAGGATGGGTTAATCAGGATACCCCATTGTAGGTAATATGTAGGAGAGGAAACTTTAAGAAGCAACCGAATGACCGGATGCTGGTTCAAACACAGGTGGTTGGTTAGGCTCCACCCTCAGGCCCGAAAATGTACGTTTCTAACAACTTTGCAAGTGGGCCCACTTTGGGAGACACCGGTCCTGGTTAAACCCTCAGGTGGGGACTTACTGCCCTTTTTTCCCCAGTGTTCCGCACAGCGTGTAACACATCTATTTATTAAATGAACACCGGAAGGTGCCCTAACAGCTCTATCGCACAGAGGATGACCCATAATGCTCACCATTTTGAAAGTTTTAAGTTTGTAATTCTCCTTTTGCCCTGCAGTAAGCTCTGTTTGCAAAGCTAAAACCCGCCTGCCAAATGAGAGGTCAAGAGTAACTCAGAAGTGCCCTACTGACAGGGTGAAGAGCACTCAATTCTTTTTAAAGAAAAGTGCTGCTCCTACTGGTTGGCTGGTTGGTTTTTCTTCCTGCAGGTAATGAGAGCATCAGAAGATAATCTTTTTTGGCTAAGTGTGCTTTAAATTGGGAGCAATGATTTACTGCTAACACTGACTATCTTCAGAATTCATGAAGGTTTTGCATTGCCAGCCTCTAATTGCTTCACAGCAGAGCACCCCAAAATTGCCACAGCCTGTCGATACAAGATGGGAGACTGTCATCTGAGATTTGTTACACCAAAGCTTCATAAAAATGCAAAATCAACACCTTCCCTTTCTCCCTCTCCTACCCCAGATGATTTCTGAGTTTCTGTACATTTGTGAATTCACAGAAGCATGAACAGAATGACATGAACATCACAAATGCAAATGTCTTTGTTCCTAACAAATTACTCCAGTTTCCCTCCTTCTGTAAGCTTGAGAGTGGGAAGGAACAAACTCCACAGTACCATCGCAAAACCACAGTAAGTTTTGACATCAGAGGCAAAGGTAAGTTATGTTTTGCCCATATTTTTTGTCAGGAGCAGCTCTTAAAACACACCCTCAAGTATTCTTTTTCCAATGTTGATTTTTACTTTAATAAAACTGACATCTGCATCTCGAAAGAAATACTTCACTGTCAAAAGAATCTAGCCTAATTTTGTTTGCTTGAAATATTTTCATTTCAAAGCAAATTTAGAATACCCTGCCACCTGTTTACACCACCAATCTCCAGCAAAGCAGTCAAAGCTCACCTCTCCCATTCATTTTCCAGCAGGAATAGTCAAGGTGATGGAAGATGTGAGAGATTTCAAATTAGCCCCTAACTCTTTGTTCCTTCTTGAGAGAGTACGCAACCTTTAAGTTCCAAATGCTACAGAGAACATTCCTCAATTCCACGGTACATGAGAGAGCATCTTGTCAACAGAATGTCTCAGTCATGTAAAAAGCAATATTCAAGCTCTCCAAGAAATCCTGAGGCACAGAATAATACAAAAGAAAGGTGAATGAGCTAGGCTGTTTTGGAAACAATCTTTAAAGCTCTCAGCATCTATTTCTACAGCTGTGAATGAGAACCTCTGTAGCAGCAGAAAGAGGTCCTCCCCTGCTCTAAAATTTTATTGACTCATTTGCAAAATACAGTAACATTTATTTTCCTATTGCTGCTTAAGGCTGCACCTTTTCAAATCTATTTGAAGCCTAGTAGCAAATAAACATTGGCATATACATGAGTTGGGTTAGGTTTTTTTGAAGTTGAAAGCAACAGACACTAACTCAAAGTTGCTGAAGGAAAAATAGGCAGTGTTATTTTTCTTACATAATAGACATATTCTTAGGCTGTGCTATTAAGAAGGCTCAAATGTGTTTCTGTGAGATTCAAGGGCAAAAATTTAAACAGGACTCAGAAAGGGACAGGGAACAAAAAACCCAGGTGTCAGGCACCCAGGAAGCATTCTTTCATTCTTCCTCATTGCTACTCAAACCTGAACACAAAATGTCCACAAGAGTTTAGAAAGTTTTTATTTGGAAATGAGACTGGATGGACACTAGCCTCCCTTAATCTCAACTTGCATTTATCAGAAAAGGGTCACTGATCTGATTATTAACATGGACACTGGGGCTCCACTCACCACTGGGATCCTATCCATTTGGGGAGTGGGCTGAATTAGCAGGTGAAGCAGGTCCCAGAAATTGGTAGTGGCAGGAGGGAGTGGCTCACCACAGCAATGAGGATGTCAGATGATGAGGAAGATGTCTTGAAACAGTAACTATGTATAGCAACTAGTCCCTCAAGTCACAGTGAGGAGGGAGGTTGTGCCATGTTACTGGTAAGAGTACCACAGCATTGGAGCGCTAGTCCTGGTCCTGCTGCCCAGGGCTGGGCGAGCTTCAGGTAACCATAACCTTTTTGAAGTTTGGTTTCATCATCCCTAGGCAGGAATTGTGTCTCCTTCCTTTAGGATTTTCAGTACCAAGTGCACTGGATTCTTAATGCATTTGTACTCTTTCTCTTTCCAAAGGAGACCATATATGAACAAGTACTTTGTGAACTATAAAAATGATGCATTAATGTGGACGATATTCCTTAAAGTTATTTCAAATATGTCTATTTGCATTCTTCAAGCACCAGATCTTCTGCCTCCACAACAGGGGTCTCCTTTGGCAGGTATGGAATATGGAACATCAGACTAAAAGCCAAACAATACCTATGTCCCCTTCATTAAGACCAGACGAGCCATTTTATGTAGGCAGCACATGTATTTTGTATTTCTTTGGCCCATTGCCTCCCAAGAGTGCATTTGTTATAGTACAGTGGGCTAGAAGTGGAGTCATCAGATGCGATTCCTCTCTGCATCTCATTAGAGGTCTAGTTTCCCCTTAATGCACATGAAGACCTTTCATTAGCAATAATGGGAGCTGCATGCATCAAAGGGAAAAATAGACCCTTACCATTGTGATCTAGGAGATGAGGTTACTGAGACATTTTCCTCCCTGATTGGAGAATTAAGACATTCAAAGATGCATGATTAGATCAGGGAAAAATTAAAATCTTTGTGACTATTTTTAAAAAAGCAAATGCAATTTAAAAACCTCAGAATGAAGGATGCAAAAATCAAAACTAATCATTGGCAGATTGAAATTAGGAGAGTTAGCAAGTAAAAGTCAAATGACAAGATAAACAAAGGTGGGGAAAGATTAACCAGAGGACTTGACAAACTAAGAACTGTGTGTGTCTCCAGTACACACAAAGTGAGACATTGGCAAGAGAGACCATGGTCCGAGGTGAGAAGGCAAGGACCATTTACCGTCGGAGCGGTAAACACTGCTGAAAGTTAAACAAACCCTTTGCCTCCATATCCACAAAGGAAGATGGGGGAAGCCAGAAATGGCTGTGCCCCGGAGAAGGGTCAATGAAAAAAATATTACAGAAGGAAATAAAAGTGACGCCTGAGTTTATGTCTTAAGTTTGACATAAATGCCAGAAGCAATAAGAATTATTTTTCTACTGCAATCAACTTTAAATAAGGATACTTGGAAATGGACCACTCTGCACTGCTAAGGATCTGGTGAAAAGGTGCTGGAGTCCTTCACTTTTGTTCAAATGTGACATCTTTGGACTAAAAGAGAAAAATCATCTTTTCTTTATAGGACAATATTAGAATGAGAATTTTCTTGTACTTTTTTTTGGAGGGTGGAGGCTGCACACAGACAGAACACATATCTGCAACCTCTTTAAGAGGAAGGACTTTAAGCCTGGCCTGGACCACACATCAATTCAGCACTGAATCTCCTCTCCCCCTCAACTCAAGATGGCTCCACATAATAAATACTTAAGTTAGTAACACTCTGAGGCTGTATTCAATCTTTAGCAGGCTGCTCACCATTGATTCAATGAAATAATTGAAAACGGGTTGCATAATTCATAATTAGAAGAAAATGTAATTGACCTCAGTACCTAAACCAGTGATTTTTCAACCAGCGTGAGGGGAAAGGATCTTAGGTGTGCTGCAAAAATTTTTAAAGATCATTAATTATTTCTGAAAGATGTTAAAAGCACAGTAAGTATATTCCTTTTTTGAAACTCTTTTTGTTCAATATAATTTCAGTATGCCACAGAAATTTAACGATAGGCTCAAGTGTGCTATGAGATAAAAAAGATTGAAAAACACTGGAAAACCCCATGAAATCAAACTGTGACTCTAACAGATAACATGACAATGGACATGAGGGCTTAACAACCTCTGAGAATAAGGAGAAGGCATATACTCAGAGGAAGAACTGTCTGGGATACACTGAATTCCTATAGAATGACCCAAACTCCCCATGTTGAGGGTGGTGACTCTTGGAAACTGTTCCTTGCATCCCCAGACTGTATCTCTAAAATCGCTATTGGCTACTCTAGGTTCTGCCAGTAACTGTGTAGCCAAGGAGATGTACGGTGCCTTATAGGGAGTGTCCATTAAGGCATCTTGAGGCAAAGGGCCACAGCAGTTTGCTCTAGTGAACTCTAATTCCCAACAGCTCTGGCTCCCCACAACCCCACTCTGTTCCTGAAGTAATTTAGAGTCAGATCAGTCCCCACTGCAATCCATCCAGAGATTCAGACTTTAAATTGGGAATCACCACATAAAAGCAGGTCCTACTGCCTGCATTGCACCACTCAGGCTACAGGATGCAGAAACCATGATGCTCCTCAGTCTTAATAGACCCAGACCTTCACCCTTCCCTTCATTACAAGCTACTACACACTGTCACTCCTTCTGTGCCTCCCAAAGGGGAAGGCGGTGCCTATTGAGATGGCTCGAAGCACTCTTCAAGGCACTTAAGACTTGATCTTTCTCTCTTGGGTCATTTGAGGAATGAGCTCAGAGACAGAATCTGTGCTTGACACACAGTAGGTACTTGATAAATACTTCTTAAGGCAAAAAGAGGATTAAAAAAGTACAGAACTATTGAGGCAGCGCCTGTGGCTCAAAGGAGGAGGGCACCAGTCCCATATGCCGGAGGTGGCGGGTTCAAACCCAGCCTCAGCCAAAAACTGCAAAAGAAAAAAAAAAAAAAAGTACAGAACTATCATGGAAAAAGATGCCCAAATCTAGGCATTTAGGAAGTACTTTTATTTTCCTGGTCCTACACATTCAATTTTCCATTAGATTAACATGCTAGCTTTTCTTGTCTTTTTGTTCTTGGGTAAGTAAATGATTTATTAGACCTTGTACTCAGTTTATGAGCTTTTCTCATTTCAACTTGAAGACACTGCAAATATTTATAGAAGATGAACCACATGTATTTGTTCCTGAAAAATGTCAGAATATAGCACTCAAATCAAATGATGAACAGAAGCTATTCCCTAACACTCCATACTGTGGCGATTTAATTTCCACTGACGTTTTCCTAAACAGTTTTTCCCACTATAATAACTCCTGAATCAAAAACTACTGAAATCTTCCATTAGGTGTATGTTACAGTTATGGAAATCTAAACCATCATCAGGAGCCACATCAGAATCACACCTTTAAAAATTGACTCTGTTAAATTAATCTGAGACATATACTAATTAAAGTTATGTTTAAACTGATTTTCCTTCCTTTTATTTTGTTCCTTAATACTTTTTTTTTCTTTTTTTTTAGAGACAGTCTTACTTTATTGCCCTTGGTATAGTGCTGTAGCGTCACAGCTCACAGCAACTTCCAACTCCTGGGCTTAAGAGATTCTCTTGCCTCAGCCTCCCAAGTAGCTGAGACTACAGGTGCCTCCAGAACGCCCAGCTATTTTTTCATTGCAGTTTGGCCAGGGTCAGGTTCAAATCCACCACCCTCGGTATATGGGGCTGGTGCCCTACCCACTGAACCACAGGCACCGCCCTGTTCCTTAATACTTTAAGGGTGCTGTGTTCAACAGTAAATTCCAAATCTAGTCAATTAGAATGCAAGGAAACAAACCAACAGAGTATATAATCTATAAGGACAGGGATCACAACAGGTTTCATCTATCAAGAACATAACCCCTCTGCCTAACACAGGCACACTCAGATGTGTGCTCACTCCAATTAAGGGCTCATCGTGGGTGGGAGTGCTGAACCTTTCTTGAAGGCAATTTGGCAAAATGGGTAAGTAGAGTCTTAATACTTTACATACCCTTTGACCAGTAAGTCCACTTCTAGGAATTTATCCTAGGGAGATAATTCCATATTCGCACAAACTGGAGTTCTCGAATGAGCTTTTTATATAGTTTTATGACTGGCAGGAGAGTGCCATGCCACACTGGTGGGTCCTCTCTGGGTAATGAGTGCCGGTTTTTAGAGGGTCTCTCCCGTGGGATAAAATAGGAGGGGATCTGAACTCTGCTCACTTGTTTATATAGAGTATACTGCGAGCTGTTCTCTTGGGGGAGGTGACTCCCTTCTGCTTGGTGATAGATTTTGTACCTGTTGTTTGCTTTATTGGGGTTTCAGCTCACCTCAGCAGGGTTGATGTGCGTTCTTCAACCTTCTCTCTTGGATCAGCTCCAAACCATCAGTTTACTTGCTAAACTTCTGTCCTTTAACTCTCCTTCTGGACAGGAGCCTCTGTGGAAAGCTGGCTCCAGTCAGCCATCTTGCCTCCACCCACTTCTGCTGAGCTTTTTAAAAGCAAAACCCAGCTAACAACCCAACATCCTGGACAGACAGCTTGGAGTGCATTGTGCATCATAAATATGTAAGTGGCTGCTGGATACCAGCTACCACTCTGCATGCTTTACCCCAATTTCCAGTGAACTTCCACACTCGAAACTCTGTGAGGTGAGGCACTTGTTCCCACTTCTCATCTGGATGAAAGCGAGGTACAGAACAGTAAGTCACCTGCTGAAGAACACACTAAAGACGGGAGAGCAAGGTTTCAATCCTGCTGCCTGATCCCAGAGTCCCAGGGTACCTCCAAAACAATGTTGAAAAATTGGATTTCTCAACTGTCCTGACCATTTGCCCATCTCCTTTTTTTTGATAATCCTCCTAGGAGACTACCATCTAAGAGTCTCCACCAGCTGGGAGATCTCACTGATTTGGTGTTAAATAGCAAGATCATGGTTGGGCATGTTGGCTCACACCTGTTATCTTAAGAGACCAGCCTGAGCCAGAACAAGACACCATGTCTACTAACAAAGGCAAAGAAAAATTAGCTGGGTGTTGTGGCAGACACCTGTAATCCCACCTACTCAGGAGGCTGAGGCAGGAGGATTGCTAGAGCCCAGGAGTTTGAGGTTGCTCTGTTACTAACCTGGGCAACAAAGTCTCTGCCTCAAAAAAAGGAGATGGAGGGGATCTTTGATAATGTTTCAAATATAAAATTACTAAAATATATTTTTCCAACATACTACTGTTCTTCAAATTCTTCCTTCCCTATTTACAACACTCACTGTAGCAGAAAGTTATTTCATGGTTTGGAATTATAAACATGAAGTCCTGAATGAAACAATAAAAAATATGAATTTCACTTTCATATGAAATATGGTCCTCTTGTGAATTATCTTAAAAAAAAATTCCTGTGTCTAATAGCCTAAGTATGGGGACTGTTGACCATCACCTAAGAGGATGAAAGGTGGCCAACTAATTCCAGGTCTGGGGACAGAAATGTCTGGGGAAGTACATGAAGTCTGGGCTTCTAGGGTACTCATTTCTGAGCAATGAAGCACAAAAAGTCACAGTAGGTACCAGGGCCTCCAGGTCAAGACTTGGGCCAAGCAATACTGGAACACATGGTTGAAATGTGGCACTCAGGAGGCTGCAAAGGTGGTGAGTGGAGGCCTATAGTTCTGAATCTGCTGAAACTTCTGGTCAAATGTTTTTATTTTTGAGAAATGAACAAGTATAAGCTAAGCAAAGCAAAGCAAAAGCAAAAGGAAGCAAGATAAAATATATATAAAATCAAGTAAGCAAACAGTCAAAATTTTGTTTTATTTTATTACTGGTTAGAAAGATGTTACAGTCTAAAAAGGCAATCAGATTAAAGAAATCCTCTGTGTTTTTCAATATGCAAATATATTTCCTCCAACATGAGCCCTGGTGTGATCTCAAGAGTCCACGTCAACTTCTTTTCTGTCAACTTCCTTTCCTTAGTTGTTGTATTCTTGAAGAGCCTGGGCCATGAAGAGTTTGCCTAAGTTTTGGGCAGTGAACTCCTTGATGTTCTGGCAGTAAGTGTTAATCTGGCCTGCGCATTTCAGAAAGAGAAAAAGAGTCATAATGTTCCAAAAATTGTAAAATGACCCAGAACACCAACAAGATAAAGAATCAACAATATTTTGTTTTGAATCAAGAGTTTCTAAGAAGTAAAGTCTATTTATCCATAAGAGATAAGGAATCTATGTTCTTATTAAAATAAACTATCTTCCATTCTTGACTAAACACAGAATGAAGAAAAACAACCTTTAAAAAGTCCTAAGAACATATTAGCTGTTGATCAAAATGTAATGACTATGCCGATTAGAGGGATGATGCACCCAGAAACTGGCCGTGGCTCACCCCAGCACAGAAAGGACACAAACAGTGAAACTCCAGAACTGCATCCAGCCAGACCTGCCCGACCCAGATGTGAACACGTACAGTGGTCTTCAGTCTGTGCTTTTAGAACTGAGCGTTATTCCTCTGAACCAAGACAGAACGAGAGCAGAGGGTCCACTTGAAGAAAGGCCTCCACTATTGTTTTTTATGTTTTAAAGCTAAGGATCTAATCTGATGCAACATTTCTTGAAAGTATTAAGACGCATGATTCTGTTTGAATTGGACCTTAAGAAAGGAATTATTGTATTGGCTTCCCAAATTTATATGTGGACTAGAAAGCTTTTAGGAATTTGGATATTTCTTCCTCCACATTAAAAACATGTCAGTAGAAACAAGAAATAGCAGATCAGCTTTTCCTTAAGTAGCATTTTCACTCTAATAAAACCTCTCACAGATAACCAGCTAATTGAATCATTTAGCATTTATCATTGGTACAGAAATAAGATCATAACCAAATAAAAACATGACTGTTATATATTCAAACTCAAGTCCTAGCAAAGGACACAGAATTTCTGCAACTTAAAGGTGGCACTAAATGTTAACTATATCCAGAGAAACTTCATCCAAAATTACATTTGTATTTTTGCCAAAATTTAAGCCAAAGTAAGGGAAATATTTCCTTGAATTAATTCCAGTGCCCACTGTACAGTGCTAGGCTAGCAAAAGAAAGGGGCCTGACCTAAATGATCTTTTTTTTAATCCATGAAAGATAAATCAAATAAAACCTCTCCATTTTAGAAAGTTTATAATGCCATCTCAAAAGTGTTCAGATACCCACAGAGTGAAGCACTGAAAGGACCTGAGAAATAACAAAAGACTTACGAGTTCTTAAATTTCAGTTATTACAGGTGCTAGATTCAAATCCACCTGGTAACCAATTAATATATACCAGCTCACTGTCTTCTGCTTCCAAAGCAACAGAGAAAACCAGCCAGGTATAACAATACCTGCAATGAGCAAGGAGTCCATCCTGGCGGGGGGCTGCAGTGGTTTGAAGAGTTTGGACAGGTCCTCCTCAGGGAGTGGGGGTTCCCCGCGGCTCTGACGCTGCATGTTCTCCTGTTGGCGACGCTGCTGATACTAAAATTCAAAGGGATAATTATTTGGGTATTTTTTTTCTATCTGAGGAGAAAAAAAGACCCCTTGCTTGTACAACTAGCAAAACTCCATTGCTCTGGACTCTAAACTCAGTTTGATGACTGACAGTACTAGATAACTTGCTTCTAAGAAGTTAAAATGTCAACAGTAGAAGAAAATTCCTTTGTTGTAAACTCTAGTGTCACTCTGAGCTCTGAGAGTCTATAACTAATAACTCAGAAAACAAAACTGCTTATGTTAAGTAGTAATATGCTTAAAAGACGAAGTAGCTCAGGATTAATGAGCGAAAGGATGTAACTATCACTTATGACCATGGGGTAGTGAATGATTCATCCTAACTTTAATAAATAACCACTGAAATACCACACTGGGAATTCTTTCAACTTTATCTCTACCGATTTAAAATAACAATACCAATATGTTATTAAAATCATTACTATTCTTAACAGATTTGTACTTTAGCTAAGAACACTGAGACAATGCTTTAAATGGTCTCAAACTCTAGATTGCTAGGATTCTCTGAAAAGCACCTGGAGGTATATATATAAAGGTATAGACCAAATATAAACTTATTAATCAATAACAGTAATAGCTGTGTTTTATATCAAACAGTGAAGAAAATAACACACACAGCCTTGAAACGTAATAAGAAATGACGGGGGGTGGCTAGTAAAAATTTAAACTCTTAGAATTCCTGTGAAGACCAATGGAAATGAGAGTTAAAGAAGGGAGCGATTTGCTTTGCAAAGGTTTCTGTACTCATTGTGGGGTACAACGTAGAAGTAAGACAAATCTACCAAGGGTATTGATGTTACTGCTAAGTATGAAGAAATGCCCCGTGACAAATTTTAAGACACACTAGAACTCTGAAAGGTATCTGGAAGACTGGTTTCCAGGAATCAACTGTCTCAGAGATGACAGATACTCACTTTGACAGCCCAAGGGAATCCTTTACATAGAGGCAGAACCAGCAAGAGAATGAAATGAAGCTGGGGTGGTTCGCCCCCCTCCCAGATTATAACTACCATCATCTTTTCAGTTAAAAAATATACTTTATAGATTTATATATTTTATCTCAATTCTGAGTGTGGTAGAAACAAAGTATTTTAAATTTTACTATATGCTCTATATGAACCCTGATGCTAGAAAGTTTATTAAAACTACAGTGTCTTAGAACCACTTACTTGTGCCTAGAAATCTCTATTTAAAGTACATTTTAATGAACAGAGTAGTCAGTCATATATAAACATTACCTTCACAGATAAACATTCTGGAATCAACGTATCTTTGAATCAAATGCTAGAAACATTTCAGAGCAAGGTAGTCCAAAACAATATTCCAGAAACTATGAAACATGTGGCCTTCAAGCAACATGAGCAAGGAAAGGGTTAAGTGGCCACAGCAGCACATATGTGCACATCAGAACATCCCGGTAATTCTAGAGTGTTGTCTGCATTGTACTATTTACTTCACAGCAGTGGGTCTATTATGTCCTATCAAAATTGCTTGCTCTTAATCACAATTGCTCAATTTTTTAAATGAACTGAAGATTGCTAACTATGCTGCAATGAGCCACTACCAAACCAATTATAGTTAGTAAAGAAATGAGCTGTGACACTCCAGAATCTTTTGCCTCTGATTTTCTCAATAATGTATCTCTTAATTGCATAACCTTGGCATTATGGTATTATACTCTGTGCTTAATACACCAAGGCACTCTTTAACATAGGTATTTTGAAAATACTAAGTAAATAATATATTATGAACATCCATATAAAAAATAATCTTTTACAACGATACAGTTACTACCAAATAGTCAGTGCTTTACCAAAGATAACTTACATCATTTTGAAGATAACTCTTGAAGCATCACACTTAGAAAAGAATGTTTGCTGAATTTTTCCATAAGACCAACCTGATGTTTCTGCTGCTGCTGTTTACTCGTGTTCCTCATGTATGTGTTGTATTTAACTATATCTTGGCTCATATCATCCACTCTGTCCATCAGCAACTGTAGATTTTTCCCCAAATGATTGCTGAAATGTGAAGTAAATATATAGTCATATCTTATTGAAGTTATGGCTCTATCAGTGCTCTAAACACTTCTGAGATAGAAACTTGATCTCCTTTTTACTTAAAATAATAATAATAATAATGAGAACACACATATGTATAAAAGCAAGGGTAGAGGAAAGATTCTGAGTCAGCTTATTGCTGAACTTTCCATATCAATATATATCGTTCAATACCCTGAACTATAATCTCAGGGCTATCTAAAATAGCTCAGTATCTCTTTGTGAAAGCATAGGTATGTTAGGGTAGGAAATGTTAAATATACCTACAAAGACATTAATAACGCAATTTTTTTTAATAAAGAAGTTTAAGTTCAGTACTCCAGAACCCTTTTCTCTAGCAACATTCTATCCCCACTCCCATGAATGCGCTCCAGAGCATTTACATCAGTAGTCACAGGAAAGAACCGTGCAAACAGATTAAGACTTCTGGAACAGAATTTCTGTATAGGTTCAATAATAGCATTTTTTTCTACAAAGCTGGATGAAGTGGCTCCTTTCCCTTAATCTGTAGTAGTCTTTCATTACTGCTTCTCTCCAGAAATTTCTATTGTAGCTCAGTTATTTAAAATCTGACCGTTGTATTCACTGATGTCTCCCTACAACGATCTCCTGCCACGTAGTTACCATACATACATAACTCTAGAAATAGTCAGCTGACAGGAGTAGTTACCATGTATTAATTTCAAATAGGCATTTATTAAACTCTGATTATGTGTCAGTCCCACTATCAGGAAATAGGAAGACAACGGTGAATGAGACATTCATAGTCGCTATCTTCATGGAGCTTATAATCAATTACAAATGGGAGGAAGGAGGGAAGAGCAAAGGGAAAAGACATTTTTGATGACATGATCAGAATATCTCTTTGAGGAGGCAGGCTGAAGAAAAATAAAAAGATTAGGAGTCAGCCATGGAAAAAGGATTCTAAGCAAAAGAGTACAAGTGCTGAAGGCCTGAGATGGTCAAGGACTAGGTAGAGTTGATAAAAAGAAGAGGCCTGGCCTGGCTGGAGCACAGTGAATAGGTGAGGAAGGCCAGACAAGCACCTTAGCACTGCACAGCTCCCCAGCGATGTGGTTTGGTGAATGAGACCTCTCAACTCCAATGTGAATGGTGTTCACAATGCACTAATGGAGTAGTGCATGTTTGGGCTTAGATTTTAAAACGATCACACTGTTGCCAGGCAGACAGACTGGAGAGCAGAAACCAAGAGATCAGTTAAGAGTCTACTGTGGGATGTTAGCAGGGATGAGGAGAAACTAAAATACTCATACAATGGGGTGGGAATGTAATATTATGTAGCTGCTCTGGAAAATAAGTTTGGGGGTTCCTCAAAAAACCAAAGAGATTACCACATGACCTAGAAATTACAATCCTATGTATATATCCAAGAAAATTGAAAATATATGTTACATAAAACTGTATAAAGATGTTAACAGCTGCATTATTCCTAATACCCAAAAAGTAGAAATAACCGAGTTGGCACCTGTGGCTCAAGTGGCTAAGGTGCCAGCCATATACACCTAAGGTGGCGGGTTCGAATCCAGCTCAGGCCTGCCAAACAACAATGATGGTTGCAACCAAAAAATAGCCGGGCATTGTGGTGGGTGCCTATGGTCCCAGCTACTTGGGATGCTGAGGCAGGAGACTCACTTGAGCCCAGGAGTTGGAGGTTGCTGAGAGCTGTGGTGACATGGCACTCTATCCAGGGGGACAGCTTGAGGCTTTGTCTCAAAAAAAAAAAAAAAAAGTAGAAATAACCCAAAAGCCCATCAGACAACGAATAAGCAAATTGTGGTATATCTATACAATAGACTATTACACAGGCCTAACAAGAATGAAGTACTGATCCATGCTACATCATGGATGGACCTAGAAAACAGTATGCAAAAAAGAAGACACTAAAGACAACAGACACGGAGAAGACACTAGAGAGAGACACGGAGAAGACGCTAGAGACAGACACAGAGAAGACACCAGAGACAGACACGGAGAAGACACTAGAGACAGACACAGAGAAGACGCTAGAGACAGACATAGAGAAGACACCAGAGACAGACATGGAGAAGACACTAGAGACAGACACAGAGAAGACACTAAAGACAGACACGGAGAAGACACTAAAGACAGACACAGAGAAGACACTAGAAACAGACATGGAGAAGACACTAGAGACAGACATGGAGAAGACACTAGAGACGACAGACACAGACCCACTTATAACAGGATCCCACTTTATAAAGCATCTACAATAGGCAAATCCAGAGACAGAAAGTAACTGGTGGCTGCAAGGGGGCAGGGGTCAGTAGGTTTCTGTTTGAGGTGATCACAATGTTCTAGAATTCCTAGTGGTTGCACAATATTGTGAATATACTAAAATCTACTGAATTGTACACTTTAAAACAGTCACCACAGTCAATTTTTATCTCTATTTTATAAATTGCATCTCCTCCTTCAATAAACTATCATGATATTTCAGAAATTGTGGCTCAACGTAGGATGATGGCAGTGAGTACAGAGAAAAGTGAGCATAAGTGGGACCTCTCTGGGGGCAGAACTGGCCATCTTTTCCTAATGTGGGCTATGAGACAGGAAGTAAGGGTGACTCTCAGTTTCCTGGCCTGAGCAGCCAGCTGGTTGGTTATTAGATTATAAAGAAGGGAAAGACTGGGAAAGAAACAGGTTCAGAATACTGGGAATAAATAAAAAATAAATCCAATTAAATTATGGATCCCATCTGCAACATGAAGAAAATTAGAAAGTTTTAGTTCTTTTTCAAATAATAGAAAGAGCATAGAATAGCGCGGTATGTGTGTATGTGAATAAATTTACCTTTTAACCTCAGTCAGGTACTACCGAGATAACCTTGGCCCAGTAACTTGGCCTAATGACTTCACCTAAGAATCAAGTGCTTCTAACATATTAAATTTTATTTCATATTCATCTTATTCCATTGTAATTTTGTGAGTCATTTTTAACCTTAAAACAGTTTATCTTCTCTGAAACCAGGTGAGCATTTGTTTCTGTTTTCTTCTAATTTCTTAACCATTTGATTTTAATTCACTCAAACTTAAGTGTTTGGACATACGGTGCCAAGATGAAGAATTAAAAAATTTTCATCGAGTAACTGATCAATGTCCAGATCCACTGACAGACAGTTATACTACTTTCCAAATGACCTCAGGAATAAAATTTTACAATACTGCATCTCATATTCATTCTTTTGACACCTTTTACCAGGTACAGACTTTGCCAATCACTCTGTTAGATGCTAAGGATTAAGCTCTATAAGATATTGTTGCACTCAACAGATTCTGGTGAGAAGAGAGGAATACAGGTAGATAAATACAATGTAGTGGTGGTCGATGTTGTAACAGATACACAGCAGAGGGGTGAAGGATAGTCTGGTAGGAGCAGGTGAAACTTTCCCAGACTATCTAATGAATAAATTTTTAGTTTTGGTTTTTTCTTGAGACAGAGTCTCACTATGTTGCCCTGGGTAGAGTGCTGTGGCATCACAGCTCACAGCAACCTCCAAGTCTTGGGCTCAAGCGATTCTCTTGCCTCAGCCTCCCAAGCAGCTGGGACTACAGGTGGCCACCACAACACCTGACTATTTTTAGAGATGAGATCTCACTCTGGCTCAGGAGATCCCCTTTTGAGGAAGAAGTGGAGGTAGCCTGACCAGGAAGGTGGGAAAGGATACTGCAGACACTGAGCAGCATGTTCAGAGACCCCGGCAGGGAAAGCATGATACTGTAAAAACAACAGCAAGTAATGGAGTACACCAGGAGCACAGGAGAAAGGCAAGACTTGGAAATAGAGCCATATGACATGTGAGCACAGAATTTGCATTAGCAAGATCACGACAATTTTGAAAAAGGAAAAGGTTAAAAGCAGGAAGTTAGGAGGCTGAAAAAATAATCAAAAAGAGAAATAATGAGGCCCTGCCTTAAGGAAGCAAAAGTCATCTAAGACAAAAATCACCCCAGTACTATACCTACACGGAGAAGACAGAGAGGAGCACGGGTGGTTAGAGATGAGCAAAAGAGAGCTGACTGTGGAAAAGGAGAAGTAACTAGAGTTGTACAGATGCCAAAGAAACAATTTCAGAAAGGAGGAGTTATCAACAGTATTAAATACTGAAGAAGCTGTAACAGCCAGCGACACAGTGACAAAGAAGTCCTCTGACTCCAGTGAGACAGTGAACAACACACAATGGACGGAGCAAAGTAGGAGGGAAGGGGGAAATGAGGGAATACAGACAGCAGACATGCAGGAAACTACCAAGAGGTTCGACTACGACACAGAAACATGCAGCAAAGCTGAAAGGCCAGGAATCCTAATGGCAGGAGCTCAAAAAGGCATTCTTTTTGCTCGTTTATTATTTTTTAAGACAGAAGGACTTAAACAAGTTTAAATGTTCTTATTTTTAAGAGATGCCTGCTCAACTATTTAGGTATTAAAAGTCATGTCTATAATTTACTTTTAAATAATTCAGGGGGAAAAAAGCATGTGCTTATGTATACAGACAGAGCGTGGGTGTAAATGTGGCAAGATATACAATTGGTGAATCTGGGTAAAAGGTTTATAGGTGGGTGTTCATTGCATTATTCTTTCAATTTGACTGAGGAACATTTAAAAACGTATTTAATGGGGAAAAAAGTCTATAAGGCTAACAAAAAAGAACGGGTAGTATAGAAAGGAACTGAAACTCTATAAGGAAGTAGGAGAACGATTAACGCACTGATGTCCCAAGAAGGCAAGAAGACAGGTGAGGGTTGATCTCGGGGAACGGATCCTTTCATTTTCACTAATGAATGCACTGAGGCCCAAAGAGCTAAATTAAGTAAGAAATACCATTAACTACATGATTAGTTGTTCAGTAGGTCATTCATGTCAGTAAGTGCAAAAGGACATCAGATAAAGGGAGGAACACCACCAAGCCTGTGGCCAGGATGTTACCAGGGGACCAGTGACACAGAGAAAAACAAAGGAGAGGTGCAGCGACACACAGAGAAAAATCTAATATCTGTACCGACCTTAAAAGTCTAATATCTGTCCCCAGTCACACAGCTGACTACATGAGTTTAGCAACGAGAGAAATACTAGTCAAATACACATCTCTCCTTCTTCACCAAAAAGATGTCTTTGATATAAAATACTAATATTACGTGCTCAAAGCATATGTAATTATAGCAAAAGAATACTGCCGCAGTACAAATATATGAACTTTTAAGTATTCTATAATATTTATATTATGGTGATGCTGTTTAACAACCTATCAGAAAAACTCAAGAATCTGTGTACAGGCCGTGAAGGGCACCAGGAATTAGTAATACCAAACTATCTAACAGGCAACATTCACAGAAAATCAGATCCTCTACCAAGAACAATTCTGTGGGGAATCTTTTCAGTACCAGTTCAACTAAGAGACTGAAACACAAACTTACTGTTAGGAATTTCAATAATGCAACCTTTTTCTTTTATTACCAAGGAAACATAGAACTGAAAAGAGATAACTTAAACAGAGGTAAACTAAGATACAGAGTGTTACGTCTGCTCTGGCTACAGTATTAATGTATGCGAATCATCATTAAGGTATAGTGCCCACTCTTAGTTTACTTTTTGAAAGCAGAAATAAAAACAAAATTGTTTTTCATGTGTAAAAAGCTGAAGACTTTGTAAGAGATTTTTTAAAAATCAATAAAGGCTATTATGGAAAAACCATAAGTAGAATTTCCATCTAACAAAATTAAAATATAAAATTGGGATTTTTTTTAACACAAAGGAATATAATAAATTTTATTCAGAACACAGAGTATATTTATCAAGTAAATCAAGGAATTGGTTCCCACATACAGGTTGTGAAAGGGAATACCAGGCAAAATGGTAAAGGAAAGAGGTGGGCAGTGGCTGCCCCCAGGACACCCATCTGTGCCTTTCCTCTGGGTGCTTCCAGAGCCCCCCCCCATTCAACACCCCAATAGCATCCTGCGTAAAAACGGTTTCTGACAACTGGTTTGATAACCGTCGTCACACTATTATTATGTTAGAAATTAAAAACTGAGATGTATGAACAATATATTTCAGTCTTTCCAAATAGTGTTAGCAATTTGGTTCAACATAACAGTCCACTAGTACAAGCCCTGTTTCCCCCTTTTTTTCCAACAGGAACACTAACTTAGCCTTTAAATACTTTCACATGGAAAGCAAAGGCCTCTCTTCCTGCTACACATAAAAATACAGAAGATAAAAACTATAATGCAATGTCTGTCCAGCTCTTAGTTGCTACAGTAAACTGGGAACATTTTCTCAGTCATTATAAAAGCTCTCTGGACAAACGGACATTACAGACCAGCTCTGTAGTAATACGAAGCACCATGAGGGCTGCATTTGTTTTGTACGCTCAATAAAGGAAGCCTGGGGAAAAGTGAAGACATAAATTATATGAGCAAAAGCTTTCATGCAGTAAATTTAAAATAATTATATAACTATATACTTAATACATATCAAATTGTAACGCTGCATGCTGAAAAAAGGTTAACTCAATGCTTTAAATACAGGTGTGCTAAGTGTGTTTGTAAAAGCAATAAAGAAAAATATGACCTTCTAAAATAGACAAATTAAAAGATTTTATGCATATATGTTTGCAGTCAAACAGTATACTCTTTGGTGCCAAATTACCCTTGAAACCTGGCTGTATCACTTAACACTCCATTTACATTCAGTTTCCATCTCCCAGCCCTGTAAAGACTTTCTAGCAGTCTTTGTGATGGACTAACGCAATGGAAGGTGGCAGAAAGAACTTCAGAGTCCCTGGTCTTCCTTGGGTTCATCTCATCTCACTTGTCTCATGTCGAGGAAGTATAAATTCTGTGTTTTTAATAAGCTTTTATCTAGGATAACTAGAAAACTGATAAATAATTAAGCTTCTGCTCCAAACTGGTTGCTTAAGAAAACATACCTTGTTTCTTTCAGACAATAAACATGTTGACTCATTACCTTCTGTCCATTTAATTTCATTCTACAGATCTACGGCTAGCCCCTCCATTCCCCCCATACCCACCCCACACACACAAAAAAAATCACTAAACAAGCTTAAAGGGCATATAGAAGCTATATACATGATTCTGTTCAGATTTCTGTTAAGAGTAATCGACAGGTGCAAAATAAACATTAATTTCACAAAGGAAACAATCTGGCTTAGAATACCTCAGCCCCATACATAATAAACCAATTTACCAATATAATGAACACCATTTTAGCAGCGAGATAACCAAACCAGTCACTTCAGAGGGAATCCTATCACTAAATGTCTAAGATAGCAAAAGCCAGCGTCAGCTTTAGAAAAGTCCAATTTCAGTTAAAAAACTCAAACAGCTAGAAGTTTACTACTGACAGAGCATGTATCTGAACAAAGGCAACTGTAACTGGTTAAAAAAAAATAGCTTATCTGTTCTCCTGAGCATTATTAAATATCCAGACAATACCACAAGTTTCTCAGGATAGTGTACAAGAAATAAATTGAGCCAAATAAAAAAGCCTCCCCCCCCTTCTAGGCATTTACATATCAAAGCACAAATAATAAAGCCAAGAAGGCCATAGAGGGTTCTTTTAACAGGAGCAATTAATATTCAAACAATGCATTTGTTTCACTTTATCAGTTTGGCTTTCTTCCCCCTGGGATTTTAACAGGGCCAGACAAACACTACATGTTATATGCATCTTAGCAACCTCAAAATGTCCTTAAGGAATGCTCTTGTTTCACAGGTAAAGTTTGTGGGGAAAAAAACTTTTGCAGAAAGTTATTATAAAGGGACTTTTCATTAGGTAGGGCCACTTACCTGCTAGCAAGGCTGAGCAATTCATGTTTATCTGCTACAGCTGACTTCTTTTCAAGTTCCCACATTAGGACGTTGATCAGATGTGAATTTTTAATTACAATCGGCACTTCTTCAAACATGTGCTCAAAGGTGATATTTGCTTTTTTCAATCTGTGATGCATGTTAAAAATACTTTAGTCTGATGGTCAGATGTTAAGTGTTAAATTGACTATTTCATACATTTTCCCTAATTATAGGCTCTCTCCAGGATCTTTGTTTCATTAGCACTCTTAAAAAGAGGGAGAAACTAGAGTTTTACAAAGTCAAGCATAACTCTGAAAAAGATAGGTATTTGAGCTGAAGCCCAGAAAATAAGATTCTTGGCAAGAGAGACTATACATTCTTTGTAATCAGGTATCTTTAAAATTTCAATGATACTAAAATTTAAATGTCACAATAAGTTATGCTATACAACCTCCATCTAAAACTTAATTGAAAATAAATAGCTAGAAAAGAGAAACACTCTATTTCTTAGAAAGTTCACTTTCAAAGCCTCCTGTACTACAGAGATGAACAAGTAACAGAGCACTAGCCCCCACGTACGGTAGTTCAGAACACAGCTGCTCAGAGTTGCCACGGATCTTATGTTTTTAGAAGCCATATGGGAAAACTGACATGAACTGTCCCACATAAAGTTAACGCCACTAACTTTGATTTAAAAAAAATAACCTCTACGGTTAACAGAAAATGGAAGACTTCTAAATATAAATGCAAAAATTCCAATACCATTAAACAGAATCCCAGAACAGCTCTATCAGTTAATTCTCTGTGTACCTGTCACCTATAAAATCTTCAGTAAGCCATACTCTTTCTTGAAGCCTTAAAATGTTTATGTCTTTCCCACCCCCTTAGGAACAGGGACTCTGAGAATAAGACATAGAGCTCGCAGCCTGTGTGACTTATTACACTCTGACAGCCACTGATCACTCTTCCCATCTCCTTTTAGACAATCATTTATTTCTTAAATCTGGTAGCTAATTTCCACTCTAACTGAATTTACCCTTGGTAAGAACAACAGATAAGATATTCCCTAAAGAATGATTTAAGGAAAAGAAAAAAGCAAGTAGCACTCAGGCATGCATAAAACATCTACCGTCAACCATGGCACAAGTATTACCACACCACACTGAGGAGTCAATAAATGTGGTAAACAAAAATCTTACAAGAAAAATACCCATTTTTCACCATATGCCTCACAGGTCCTCAAATACTTACGCTTCAGGGGAAAAATCCTTCTCCTTACAAACTTCCATCAGTTTAGGAGTCAGTCTGTATGCTTTTAGTGAGAGAGACCCTTGGGCAGTTTTTATGGGATCTCAAATAAGAAAAGGAGAAAGAAATTACTAAAAATGCTGTCACTGCCAGTGCTCAAATGACACCAATTCTAGGCACATTTTATTATATAATTACTCAATCTTTACAAAATGAAGATCAAAATAAATAACCAGACTACAATTTGAGGCAGATTCAAAAGATTACAAGAAAGAGTAAACTAAAAATGTAGAGATCTCACTTTCCTAAAGTAGGTAGAATAACTTCCCTCTAATATAAAAATTGAAGACACAAAGTTATTTTCAAACTAGTAATCTTGCTGAAAATTAAATGTATATTCTACACATCTTGTATAATTAAGAGGAAGATACTGAAAAATATTAACCATGAAAATTCACTACATGTATCTGTGTAACTCTTCAACTGACTTAAAAATGAATAGCCCTGCAAACAAAATGTGACCACCTTAAAAATTACTGTTCACATTTCTTAGTTAATATAAATTCCAAAAACAAAACCACCAAAGTCAAAGTGCTATCACAAAAGTGTCTTTTTAGTTCTAGGGAACCTAATTTTGTCAAAACTAACCACTTAAACACTCTATGAGTAAGGGGGCTTAGCACTTGCTGCATGATAACAGCTCTGGCATGCCAACATTCGCCTAAAACCTGTGTTAACATTCATGTTGTCTGAAACTTAACACAGTGAAACTTTTAGCAATAGGTGATAAAATGAAAACCAAAATAGATTGAAACAAGTGGAAAATTCATCAAGGTCTGATGATGCAATGTTTCCAGCCAATATAAGTACACTTTAACAACTTGTTCTTTACTGTAATCCAATTGTTAACATACTGAAACAATTTTGGGGCAGCTCATAAGATTGATCGTATTCATTAGTATTTTTTCTGACAGATACTCAGGACGTTACATTTACTTCTCAGCTGGAAACTATATGCAAGTCTGCCAGATATGGCAAACTGTGAGTGTTGGGGAGGGGGGAGGCTATAAAGCTGTTAAATTGCCTACAGTTCTGATACAGCACAGAACATCTGGTCTGGAGAGCTTGAGGAAACACCATTAAATAGGCCGAAAAGAAAAAAATCTTTGTGCTAAGAAACAGTCCAGGTTTTGTACGCTGCTGTCAGAGGTATAAAAAAAAACTTGGCACGCTGTATTATGATTGGTCAGTCACGTACAGAGCCAGACACTCTAGCAATCGGGGTTTGTTAGACATCTGGTCTAGTTCCACCAGCCCTTTCACTGAGGGAGGGGAGATGGAGGAATAAAAATGAAGCAGCTACTCCAGCATTCCAAAATGTACACATCAGGGCTCTGATAGCAAGAAAAATAAACAGAAAGAAGGAAACCCTGTCTAGACTTAGCTGCTGCTGAGGCTACTACAGAAACAGGGTTGGTATTTACTTGAGAAGGCCTGCCAGGCTGCTCCTAGAGGAAAAAAAAAGACAGAAAGCAAAAATAGTAGTAATAATATTAAGGGCAGAAAAGAATAATAAAGAAGCCTCCTACTAACCATAAATGAGAACGACAGATTCCTCAATGGCATGTTGGTAACTGAACTGAGAATCCAGGAGGGCCCGGGTGACGAACGAGCCGTAGTATGTGGACTGGTACCAGCCCACGTGAAGATGATCAATGTTCACATGGCGGAGGCTTCGCATCATTTCCATCTGGTACTGGACTAGATGATGGGAAGAAGGGGGACAAAAGAAAAAACCATTTAATGATGGTAACAACATTAAAAACAAGCCTTTTGAAAACAAATTTCTATTAATACATAACTAGTAGCAATATGGAACAGATTTTCAGACTTAAAATACATTCAGTTTGCATAGAAAGAAAACAAAATTAAGCTTTCAAATCATTTTGGCATTCCTTTTTTTCCTTAATGAAAAAACATTTTATAAAAAACATATTAAACACATAATATTAATTCCTCGTTCTAAACAAGAAATTGTTAAATGTAGTTTCCACTCCTTAAAAAAAAAAACTAAAATATTTAAAGAAAAATTTGTATAATTTCTAAACTGGTTGTTTATAAGTAGTTTCATTTGCATTAATAAGTAAAAATAGGTGTCAATCTCTTCTTCAACATAACTTTTAGAACTGAGAAGTTAAAACCATTAAGAAAACTAAGGGGAAACAATTAACTCCCACATTACTTATATATGAATAGGACACAGGCTATATCTGACTTAAAATATAAGAATTCATTTTTGCCTTCATCTGGTGCCCCCTGCTGCATATGCTAAATTTAAAAAAGAACTCTTTTCTTCTTGTCTGTGTGTTCTTCAGTGTTAAGTAACAAATATTAGTTTTTCATTAGAATAGTGTCATATTTTAATCATCACATATGGAATGAAAAGGTTTAATGACTTTTTTGTCAAATTAATGGCTAAAACATATTAAGTTAAAGCAGTATTATTAGAAAAATAGGTGCAAATTGACAACATAATAAATGACAATTTCAAAAGCAATGTAGCCCAATAATACAGCAAACACAAGAGAAAACTAAAATCATCATAATATGCAAGCTATTTATTTCTATCATAATGAGTGCATGACCATGTTGAGTAGTTGAGTATATATATTTGCTCAACTCAGAACCTAACCATTTCATTTTCAAAACTCAAGTTGTAAGTCATTCTTTTGGTTATAGTGCTGTGATTTTTACAAGGCAAATAATACTCAGGATCGCAAGTGTATAAAAACCTCAGTTGAACACAGTCTTATTTTCAACACTTGTTACTAGGCAAAGACAATATAAATCTGCTTATTCCAAGGAAGCTTATGTGTTTCATGGTAAAAGATGGCAACCAATTGATCAAATACTCATTTATGTGGTTTCTGGAGCTTTCCCTAGCTATGTATAAAAGCTAAAGAACCCCAAAGTTCTTTTACCACTACCTGTATCTGGAGGGACCTTCTTAAGTCTTTGGTTAAATTGCAACACTATCAAGATATATACCAGTTTAAGTGACTCTGAATGTGGGCTCATTCACTCAGAAAAAGGAAAAAAAAAATGTTAACAGAAAGATGGTTTGGCTAGCACTATTTCTTTTGTTGTGTGTTTCTAAGGTGATACTAATGCACGAAACACTTTCATATAAACCAAACTAGTGTTTCTGCAGATTTACGAATAAAATGTAAAAATGAAGTCAGATAACCTATGTTACATATTCTAAACCATTATTAAAAATAGCATCTTGGAAACCTATCTTATTTATGTAGTACTGAATATATAGACAGCCTGAAGCAGTATAAAATTAGTGATAATCTTATATCAATTATCTTTTATCTTAATATTTAATCTCTCTGGCATATAAGAGAACCTCATCTCCCCCAGCTAGTTTATTTTTTTTTTATTAATTGATTTCTGTGTACATTGATGCAAACATGGGGTACATTGTGCTGTTTCATATACAATTTGAAACATCTTCATCAAGCTGGTTAACATAACTTTCACATCATTCGGTTAATCATTGTATCAACACATTTATATTCTAGTTCTAGAAAAGTTCACTTGTACCCTTGTTAGGCAGATATATAGGTA
>CAUYQV010153237.1:0-10772 GCA_963574575.1 Galagoides demidoff
GAGTCTTCTGCCTCCGCCTCCCAAGTAGCTGGGACCACAGGCACCTGCCACAACGCCCGGCCATTTTTTGGTTGCAGCCATCATTGTTGTTTGGCGGGCCTGGGCTGGGGATTCGAACCCACCACCTTAGGTGTACGTGGCAGGCACCTTAGCTGATTGAGCCACAGGCGCCGAGCCCTGTGTTGGGACTTTTAATCAGACTTCTGTACTATCAAAAATGGCCCAATATCTGTTTCCTCAGAGAGTCTTCACAATAGAAAGAAATGAGAACAACAATTTTTAAGGTGAACAGGTCTAGAGATCTAATTTAGACAAGGACTATAGTCAACCAAATTGAATGGTGTGAGAAGTTTTTGTTAAGTAGATTGTAGGTGCTCTTGTCACAGATAAACACACACGTAACTGTGTGAGATGATAGATGTGTTAATCTCTTCACTGTAGTGACCATTTTACTATCCATTTGTATCCTATAGCATCGTATCGTAAACCTCAGATAGACACCATAAAATTTATTAAAACACGAACAAAAAGAGAACAACAATATAAGTCTATGCAACCATTAAAAACCATGTTTTACAAAGATAAATTTTTTAGGAAAATATTCACAATAGGAAAGCACAGCAGGTTGCTACCTTACCTAACTGTAAGTGGTGCAGTTTTGTTTCATAAAAGTACAGTAAGCAAGTGTAAAAATTATCTGGTGGAATATGGGGAGGCGCAGCAGACAATGTTCAAATGTTAATAATGGTTATCTTTGGATGACGGCACTCCGGGTGATTTTTAATGTCGTTACAAGTGCTTTTTGTTGCTTCTAAACTTAATGTAATATACACTGCTTTTAAAATGTACAAAAATTACAAGAAGGAAAACTCAGTGGAATTTTGATGGTAGTAAACCTTTCTTGCGCTCTTGGAAGACACAGACTGCTGTATTATTTGTAACTTACTGTCGTTGTCCTGTCCAGGTTCTTTTTTTAGTGAAAGATTCATTATATTTTTGTGAACTTCATCACCTTTTTCCCACCTGGATTTCTTTCTTTTTTTTTTTTCTCTCTTTTCTTTCTTTCTTTCTTTCTTTTTTAAAACTGTTTGAGATTCATTGAGCTTACAAAGAATTAGGTTACACTGATTGCAGTTGTTAGGTAAAGTCCCTCATGTAATTGTGTCCCACCCCCTAGAGGTGTGCCATACACTGTGACTGCCCCCCCCATTTCCCTCTCTCCAATCCATCATCTCCTTATTGCACGCCTTGTATTAGGTCATCTATTGCCTTCATATTAGAATTGAGTACATTGTATTCTTGCTTCTCCTTTTTTTTTTATTAAATCATAAACACATAGATCATGTATACATTAATGCATTCATGGGGTACAATGTGCTGATTTCATATAGAATTAGGAATGCTTATATAGCACTGGTTAATATATACCTCATTTTGTTTACTTAATTATTGTGTTAAGACATTTATATTCTATACTTAATAGATCCAACATGTACCCTTGCAATATGCACCATAGGTGTGATCCCACCATTCACTCTCCCTCCATCTGACCTCCCTCCTCCCCTCCCAACCCCCCCTCCATCATCCTGGGCCATAGTTGTGATCTAGTCTTCATATGAAAGTGTGAGTGATTGTAATTGGTTTCATAATAATACTGAGTACATTGGATAGTTTTCTTCCATTCTTGAGATACTTTACTAAGTAGGTCATTTCCAACTCCATCCACGTAAATGTAAAAGAGGTAAAGTCTCCATCTTTTTTTAACGCTTCTCCATTCTTGTGATGCTTTACTGAGAAGAATGTGTTCTACCTCCATCCAGGTTAATACAAAAGATGTAAAGTCTCCATGTTTTTTAATGGCTGAATAGTATTCTGTGGTATACATATACTGCAGCTTTTTAATCCATTCCTGCGTTGGTCGGCATTTAGGTTGTTTCCACATTTTGGTAATCGTAAATTGAGTTGCAGATAAACAGTCTAGTACAAATGTCATTATGATAAAAGGATGTTTTTTTCCTCTGGGTAGATGCCTAGTAATGGGATCGCAGGAACAAATAGGAGGTCTAATTTGAGTTCTATGAGGATTCTCCATACTTCCTTCCAAAAAGGTTGTATTAGTTTGGAGTCCCACCAGCAGTGTAAAAGTGTTCCCTTCTGTCCGCATCCACACCGGCATCTGCAGCTTTGTTACTCAACAACAAAGGAAACACAAAAGAAGTATAATCCTAATTTCCTCTATTTTTTCTGATTTAATTCTGTCACATATTTTATTTTGTCATTGTCATTTAAGAGTATATATATAAAAAAGAATACATATAGCCTGCTTTTAGTTCATATAAATATCCTTTTTAGTCGTTATATATTATTTCATGAATTTTTTGTACTCTGACTTACTTAAACATTAAATGTTAGTGTTACCTTAAGAGTTTATTTTTCTTTCTCAACTCTCTTCACTTATTTATATTTACTTCCCACGTGATTTCCTTGGTCTTACGTTTTTTTGTTGATGACACCAAATTTATATCCCTAACACAAGCGTCTTCTGAACTCCAGCAGGCTCTGTCCACTTGCTTAGGTGATGTCTCCACGTATAAGCCTAATAGCCTAATGAACATAACCTAGAACTTACCATGGGTCATGCCAGAGTCAGGAACTTTGTCCCAACCCCCAGCCCTAACCCCATCCTTTAGTCTGCTCAAGCCAAGACCTTGTCATCATCCTTTATTCCTCCCGAACCTCATCCCGAGTTCAATCCCTGGGTGAATCCTGTGGGCCCACTTTAGGAGAGTTCCGGACTCTGATCATCTCTAACCACCTCTTTCGCTGCCATCGTCTTTGGCGTGAATAATTGCAATAACCTCCTTTCTGGTTTGGCTTTTCCCATCCTTGTTACCCTTTAGTCTCTTCTCAACAGTGGAGCCCGTGGTCCTGTTAACACTGAAATCAAATCATTTAGGTTTTCTGCTGAGTCCTGTGCTGGCTTCCAACCTTGCTCAGGGTAAAAACTCAGGGCCTGTACGTGGCCTCCATGACCCTGTGATGTGGCCACCTGCTGCTCTCCAGCCCCACTTCATCCCTCTGGGCTTACGAGCTTTATCTAGCCACACTGGCCTCCCATATACCTTCCTTGTCTGAGTTGCACTCCTTCCTCAGGGCCTTCATACTTGACTGCTATTCCAGAATGTGCTTCTCCCATGTACCTTTATAGTTTCTTTCCTTACTTCCTTCAGGATTCTCAATGGGGCCTTTTCTGGCCAGTCTATTTAAAATTGCAACCCCTGCCCTTGTACCCTTGTCCTTCTTTGTATATTTTATTTTTCCCTATAGCAGTTTTCACTCTCTGGCATAACATACAGTACTTTGTATATTTTTAATCTTTCTCTGCTAGCATGTAAACTCCATAGAAGCAGGGATTGTGTTCACTACCACATCGCCACCACTTAGGGCAGGGATGCTGCATCGTGGATGCTCAATGAATCATTTATTGGTGAATCATCAAGTTACATAGCATTTTCCCTTATAGGTAATTGTGCATGAAAATTTATTCCTATGGCTTTTTTCTTTGTTTGACAGATTTCCTCAGGTATATTCCTAACTGTGAGATCATTGAGTGAAAATGTATGACTATATCACACATATTTTAACAATGCCTCCCTAATTAATTTATCATTTCCTATTTTAGTAAGAACAGAAAATATTGCATTTACTAATAGATTATGTTAGGGATGAGTGCATCTAACTTTTGTCTAAGCATTTCAGTCAATGAAGACCTGCATATCCAATGGTGGTCCCATGTGGTTGTAACATCAAATCATCATTTCTGTGTTTAGATACACAAAAACTGGGCATTGTGTTACAATTGCCTACAAGATCAGTACAATGACATGATGTACAGGTTGGTAGCCTAGTTGTGTAGTAGGTTGTACCATCTAGGTTTGTGTAAGTGTAGTCCGTGACGCTCACACAGTGACTAAACAACCTAACATATACTTCTGTGTCACTTAACGAAGGAGTTTGTGACACGAAGAATTTTGGAGCTTAAATTAGAGCAATGAATAAACATTAAGTTTCTTGTTAAATATGGCAAGAGCGGAAGTGACACCAGGGACAGGTTAGTCCCTGGGGATAATCCATGAAAAAAACAGCAGTATACAAATGGATAAAATGTTTTCCTGAGGGAAAGGAGGTATCACCAATGAAGAGACGTTAGGATGGCCAGTAATGAGCAGAACTGATGAAAACATTGCAAAAATTCATCGACTTGCACGTCAGAATCATTGGCTGACTGTGAGAAGCACAGCATGCCAAGTAAACTTTGATAGAGAGACAGGGCAATCTTAACTGAAAATCTTGGCCAACAACTTGTAACTCTTGCATCACAGTAATACACTGGCTCACATGACACTGTCTGTAAGGGAGTTTTCAGCCAGCAAACAAATAGTTGTATCGGAACACCCTCCCTTCTCTCCTCATCTGGCCCCAAATGACTTTTTTCTTTACCCGAAGGTAAAGTAAACATTGACAGAAGACATTTTGATGCCATTCAAGACATTGAGAGTAATAAAAAGACAACTCTTAACAGCCATTCCAGAAAAAAAGCTCTGAAATTGCTTTGAAGGGTAGACTAGGGGTTGGCATCGGTGCACAGCTCCCCGAGGGGAGTGTTTCAAAGGAGACCCTAGTGATATTCAGCAATGAGGATTTCTAGGATGAGTTCACAGACTTTTTTTTTTTTTTTGAGACAGACCCTCAAGCTATCCCCCTGGGTAGGGTGCCATGGCATCACAGCTCATAGCAACCTCCAACTCCTGGGCTCAAGCGAGTCTCCTGCCTCCGCCTCCCAAGTAGCTGGGACCACAGGTGCCCACCACAATGCCCAACCATTTTTTGGCTGCAGCCATCATTGTTGTTTGGCGGGTCCGGGCTGGGGATTCGAACCCGCCACCTTAGGTGTATGTGGCTGGCGCCTTAGCTGATTGAGCCACAGGCGCCAAGCCTGCTGATTCTTTCTGTGTTCTGTTTTCCAGAAGTCAAGAAAATGATTTTCTATCTTTTGTTATTTGTAGTTTCAGCAATGTATGTACTTATGAGCAAAATTTAAAACATTTATTTTTTCCCCTCTCTCCTTGATTACTCCAGAACTGGAAAACCATTTGTAAGTATTCTTAATTTCTGACAAGATGGTTATTTGCATAAGTTCAATAAGAATCTATTTCATTCTATAGGACATGATGAAGGTATTGGTTATTTTATCAAGGCTTTGACTGGAATAACATTTTCAGAGGTGTCCAGACTGTGTTAAGGAATTAAGGTTGACTTTATAAGGCCAACAAAAAAGCCTGTTGGAATCACTGGCCAGATACCTCATCAATAACATTTCCTGATCTGCAGCGAGTAAAGGATGCCACTTTCTGACAGGTCTGGGAATCACAATTTTCTTTGGGACTTCAAGAAAAGAGGAATTTACCCAATGCATACAGGTATCTAATGGCACAGATGAAACCTATGGAAGGGTTTCAAGTCTAACTCAAGATTCCTTATAGAAGGTTCCAGCAAAGCCAATTTTAAAAAGAGGGAAGGCTTAGATGTCTAATAATTATTCTTGCTGCACCTTATACAAATAATCAGACCCAGTATACTGAAACTACAATTTATTTTTGACAATTAAGTTAGTTCTACTATAATTTGTTTTTGGTAAAGTGAGAAATCAGCTGCAACGTTAGCTCATAAAATGAGACATAGCTGTTTTACTAAACTCATCTGTTAAACAGGACTAAGAGCCTGGCCAAAGAATATACATTATAAACAGTAGTCATATTTGCTCTGAAGCCTTAAGATTAACAAAGATTGCCTATTAGCTACACTGGAAAAATTTGTGCAGTATTAAATGCTATCTGCTGTGTCTACATAGATACCTCAGGAAAAATTGGAACCTGAATAGAAATTTCCCAGTAAGTGGTGTGGCTGCAACATGGCCTCATAAGTGACCCCACACCCAACTGATGTTCGGGAATATTCACTTGAATTGCTCAGAAATTTGAATCAGTTCTGTAGGGACTCTTAAAACTAGGTATTATCTTAAGAACTATGCTAAGACTATAAATAAGAATACTAATTCTCACTGTATGAACCTTAGCCTCGAAATCCAGAACTTGTATATATTTGTAGGTAACTGCTAAATGCCTGCTTCATTCTCTTACCCTGGACCCAAACTTGACTTTGTCTCTGTCAGTATAGGAAAGCTGGAAAGCCACAAACATATGAAAGGTGTCTGAGGTCATGCAGAAGCCAGATGAAAGACCTTGGGATTTCTAGGAAAGATGTGAAGCATAAAGACTGGCTGAACCACTGTATGAAGTTACAAAGTGGGGAGAGAATGGGCCAATTGAGTAGAAATCTGGCAAACCAAAATCCTTTAAGAGGCTGAAGGAAAAACTGCAGGCAGCCCTGGTATTAAAACTCCCTGATCTGGCCAAGCCTTTTGAATTGTATGTATCAGAGAAATAGAACAGCTGAGTGAATGCTCGCCCAGAATGTAGAATCCTGGTCTGGGTTAGACTTAAAAGCCTTCCAGAACATCTTGGGTTAGACTTGAAAGCCTTGGGTTAGACTCGAATTCTTATAACTGGTCTTAACATGACCATTTGCTTATCTCTCTAAGCAACTTAACAGGGTCTCAAAAGGATGGCCCCCATGCCTAAGAACACTTGCTGACACTGTCATACTGGTGCAAGAGGCTGATAAGTTGACTTTGGAACAAAACTCAATAGTCTGGGTATCAGATGCAGTTACTTTAATGAACACCAAAGGGAACCATTGATTGACCAACTCATGCCTCACCAAATATTAAAGCTTACTGTGTAAAAATTCAAAGTTAGTTATAGAGGTTGTATGCATGAGGTCATGCACTTAGGATAGAATAAAGAAGAAAATTAAGAAGTTTCTGGGGAGATACTTCTATATTCCCTGTTGGCCACCCTTGCCAAGAAAGTCAGCCAGCATTGTGTGACATGCAACCAACACAATGCCAAACAGGGAACATCCGTGCTGCCTGAAATTCAGTCCTACAGGGAAGCCCCTTTTGAAGATGTACAAATGGACTATACTGAGTTGCCCAGATGCAGAGGAAATTGGTACTTACTAGTTCTGGTCTGCACATACTCGGGAAAAGCAGAAGCCTTCCCCACCAAGATAAAGGAGCACTCATGTTGTCCAGAGAAATCATCCCATGGTTTAGATTGTCACTCCAGATTGGATCTGATAAGGGACTAGCCTTCATAACAGAGATAGGGAAAATGACAGCTAAAGCCTTGAATACCCCCTGGAAACATGTGGCATATAGGCCTCAAAGCTCAGGCAGGGTAGAGTACATGAATAGAACCATAAAAGCAGGAAATTGGTAAACTCTTCCAGGAAGCAAAGCTTGATTGGATACAGGCCTTGCCACTGGTCTTGTTCAATATTAAATGTACCCCTTCTAAGAGGTCAGGGTACTTCTCTTTTGATATAATGTATAACAGGCCTCTACCAGTACTTCATCTAGAAGGTTGAAGGGTTAGTTCTGTTTGAATCAAATTGAAAAGGCATTTGAGGGACAAAGAATACTTTTCATGGCTGTATTCTACAAGAGCCTTCCAAGACTTAATCAAAGTTAGCTAGTGGATACAAAGTTGAATGAAATAAAGAGAGATAATTCCACTGAATGGATTGAGAAAGGTGAGCAAGGGTATGGATCACTTGGGTCTATCTGACTGTGGGTCAAGTGCCAGGCACACCTGTCACACATATGCACTTCCTCTACCAGGGTGTGGGGTGAACACACGGAAATCCTTGGATCAGTTGTAATCAGACTTTTATCCTCATCTTTTGTCCTGGGTTAATTTGCTGAAAAAAAAAAAAAACAAGAGGAGTAGGTGTCTGCCTTTCCTGCTGTGAGAGGCTATGAGTGAGACGATCTAAAACCTAGTCTTAAACTCAGGCTGCTTTTTGTAAACCCTTTGTAAAGAGTTTTTTGGGGGTGGGATAAAACTAGCTTAGAATGTACAGCTTCACTTCTGAATAGATTCATAGCATTTCCCCATGTAAAAAAGCACATTTGCTCATTTGGTCTCAAGTGAAGTTTAAATTTTTTCTCCTATTTTTTTTTCCTGATGCTGGAGTTTAGGCATCTAATTCCAGTAAGTTCTTAATATTTCACTGAACTGTTTGTTGAGAGCAGATTTTTGTCTTTCCTCATTTCAGCCTTTGCCTCTTGACTTCTCATTTGGCACTTCTATCTCCCTGGATTTTTCTTTTTCTGGAAATTTTGCTATAGAGCATAAAGGGAAGGCTAAGTTCTCAGTTTAACTTATAGTGCTGCTCTGCCTAGGGCAGGCATATACAAACCTATCTCCAATGGCTAAAGGAGTAGAGAAGCTCAAGAGAGGCTGACAAGTCCACTTTCTCAGAAAGAAACATTTAGTGGGGATTCACCAACAGATCCCATTTCTCAGGCACCATCATCAAGCGGAGATGGGTGGGTCCCTGCACTATACCCACCCGTCAGACTCAGGACTTGTATACCTTGGAGAAGGGTGATGTGGGACAGTTAGTGTCAACACCTCAGGGAAAGACGAGGATTTGCCTAAGGGCAGGATTTATGGTTAGTAGGTATTTATGATAACATCAAAGTTTTTTGAGCTAAGAGTCCCAGAATTCAACATCGTAGATTAGCATCTAAAGTGGGTGACTTTATCCCCCACAGGTGCTGGGAAGATGGCTCCACCTCAAAATAAAGAAATATTCAGGAAAAGATGTATGATGAGAAATTTTTGGCATTTTTCTTTAGAAGATGGTAAAGATCAGCATGTTGGGATCCTCTTCAAGTCCAAGTTCAGTGGTACTGCTTTGGTAGCTTAAAATTGGATGTAGTGAAAGTATTTACACCATAGAAATTGACACACATTACAGTCTTATCTGGAGTGCTGGTTGTTAAACACTTACCAGCAAATCATTTCCATCAAGTGCAAGCTTGCTGCATAATAGCTAGGAGGCCTGCATTATGTCTTCATGATACAGGGTATCCCAAAGGTTGCCATACCTACATACATAGGGAAAATGGGAAATTTCAGCTAAATGTACCTTTATTTATAAAATAGTTATGTAATTTTACAAAATATTTACAAAATATTTCTCTACATGTTGATATATAAATATAAAAATATTAAACATACAAAGTGTTTATATTTTATAATATAAGATATAATACATTTATGAGTGTGTTAATTTTTCCATGTATGGCAACCCTTGGGATACCCTGTAGATTTTATGTAAAAGGATGACTTGTTCCTTTTCTCCTTCCTATAGCAGAGGTATCAGGAGGACAGGGTTGCAATCTAAGCTGTTCTCTGTTAAGAACTCTTCCCCAGGTGGAGCTGGGTTCACATTCCCTCCTCCTTCTCTCCTGGTATTTGGTCCAAAGTCACCATCTCGATGAAGGTTTTTCTGACCACCCATTGATCCCTGCAACACACTCATCACTGCACTTCTCGTCTTGCTTCCTCTGGGCTTCATTTGCTAATCCATGTCCCCTATCATCTTCCAGCATACTATACACTTTATTTATTATGTTTTTTATCTCCTCAGACTCAGAAATCTTTGTTTACTGATGCACCCATAGCACCTAGCACATGTTAAGTACTGAATAAACATTTGCCAAATGAATTGAATAAATGAATAATCTCTTCTCTAAGAAAATTGGTATTGCAAGTTGGGCAGAAGGTACTCTAGTCTTCTTATCTGTAAAGCATTGATATTTCTTTTTTTTTTTTAAAGCATTGATATTTCATTTTATGTCCTGGGATTTTTTTACTAGGCTTAAATGGGATAATAGGTATGCAGGAAAGCAGTACTTTCAAAGTTCAAAAAAATCAATTTTTTTTTCTTTTATAAAAACCCACATATCATATCTGAAAAACAACCACAATTCAGTGTTCCTTCTGGGAATTACCTTCAGAAGGAAAGAAAGAAGGATTTGGAAAGAAAAGGAAAAATGAAAGAATAATAAGAAACAGAGCAGGCTATGCCAGACTCTCAGTGTTAATATACGATCATTAACACAATGCCCTTGTTAAAATGAGGGTGGAAACTGCCCCTCAGGCGTGGCTAATGGCATGGTTACAACATAAAAAAACCCTGTTATACTACTCTTTTAAAATCAATGTATTCTTATAGAATTAGAAAAAGATCGATTGCTAATTTGTGCCTGGAAACTGAGATTCATTTCACATAGGAGGAAACTATTGACTTCCAAAGAGCTACTTGTGTGCTAGAGGATGGTAGTGATGGCAGAGTCTCATGTATTCATGAAATAATGCCCAGTTGTGGTGTGGTGGTGTGGTTTTATGGTGTAAACTGTAAAATAAGTTGCCAAGCAGAACCCATCCATTGACCCATCCAACTATTCACAATGGTTAAAAGCATTTCTGGAGGTGAAATGTACACCCACTACAGATATGTAATTATGTTTTGTGATCTTGATTGTCTCTGTCATAGCCCATTCCCAGCCCTCCCCCCCCAGGGTGGCAGAGAATGGGCTTCCCAGCCCATTTCCCTCCTCCAGAGTCGACTCCAGGAACAAGGCAAGTTCCTTCCCCCAGGGTGGCTGAGAACAGGCTTCCCAGACATGTTCCCAGGCCTCCTCCTGCCCCCCAGGGTTGCCAAGAACAGACTTCAAAACAAGGAAGCAAAACCCGCCCAAGTTCCCAGTGAGTGAACAATGGTGGAAAACCTAC